>VXBR01006351.1:53775-93097 GCA_013400215.1 Cisticola juncidis | reverse complement strand
AAAAAAAGGAAAGTGGATTAGCCCTGCTGCCAGTGATAAGCAGAAGACTCTTAGAAAAGCCCTCAATTTCCCAGCACCCATTCCCAGGGCAGTAAATCTTGGAGCCTTCTGAGTTGCAAGCGCTGCGGAGAGCAGGAAAGCGCAGGGCTGGGGAGATTTAGGGCTCATGAATCACCTGGGGCCCGCCAGCATCTCAAATTGCCTCCTCGGGTGATTTGCACCACAAATTTCTGCTTAGCTCCCTAAAATGTCAGAGCACTTTTTTTGCTGCCTGTCTTTTTTTTTTTTTTATTCCTTGGCCTGTGGGTTGGGATTTTTTTCTGCCTTAAAGAAGCTGCTCCAATGGCCAGAGGGGGAAAATCCAGCTCCGTGCTCTTTACCAGGTGCAGGGTTGTTTGCAGCTACTTTGCTCAGCTGGAGCCTGATTTAGGGAAAAAATGCACCAGGATCAAGGAGAAGGTCAGATCTCAGCTTCTAATCCACATCTGACCAATGCAAGGCATCCCAAAATTCCCTCTGCAGCAACAGCTTGAGGAAAACAAAGCCTGGAAGCTGGAAGGATGAGGCTTGTCCAGGGCTGGCTGGGGACAGGGAGAATCCCTGCTGTCCCCCGGGTGCTGTGGGCAGTGAGGGGAGGGGACAGCCCAGTTTCAAGCTCTTCAGAGGGCTTGCCCAGCTGGAGAGGGGAAGGGCTATGCCCCTCCAGGCAGAGAGGATTTGGTATCCTGGCTCCTCCAGGTGGGAGGGAAGGGCTGCCTGATCCCTGCTTTCCTCAGAGAGGCAGAGCTGTGATATTGTCTCCAGCATCAGATCTTGTCTCCATCCTCCTCCATGGGGACACCTTGGAGCACATGGCAGTGCCTGAGGAGGCTCCAAGAAAGCTGGAGATGGACTTCGGGTTTGTGAGAAGGGCCTGGAGGTACAGGACACAGGGAATGGCTTCCCATTGACAGAGGGCAGGGATGGATGGGATATTGGGCAGGAATTGTTCCCTGGGAGGGTGGGCAGGCCCTGGCACAGGGTGCCCAGAGCAGCTGTGGCTGCCCCTGGATCCCTGGCAGTGTCCAAGGCCAGGCTGGACACTGGGGCTTGGAGCAGCCTGGGGCAGTGGAAGGAGTTCCTACTCCTGGCTGCACATCTCTGCCTGCTGGGCAGGGGAAGGAATCCAAACTAAAAGCTGCCCTCGTTTGGCCTTTTGTGTTGTCAGGAAGTTTCTCTGGCTGGCTGGAGAAGCCGATTAAGAGCTGGGGGAGGAATTGCTTAGAGCATCCTGCACTTCACCACCTGAGGTCAGCTGAGATCCGTGGGCTGGCCTGGGTAACCCACCCCGGGGACAAACCCCTCCAGGGGCACAGCTGCAGGTTGTTTTTTCCATGGATTATTCCCAAGGAGTGGGACATGCCCTGCTTGTTCTCCCTGGCCAGGGGAGAGTTTGAAAATCAGTCCCTCTCCTTGCAATCTCTGTGTCTATGGAATGAATTCTCCCTTGGGATGTTCCCCACGTGTCAGGCAGACAACGGTGGCGGCCACCTGTGTGACAGTCACCCCATCAAGGGGCGTCTGCTGTGTCCACAAATCGCCACCAAGGGGACTTTGAGACCAAACAAATCCTCCGTGTCACAGAAACCTCCCCCTGTACTTGGCAGCGGAGTCAAAACCGGCCCCAGGGGGTCAGGGCCGAAGTTTGCCCACGGTGATGTTGGCAAATGCAGATATTTGCCTCCCCCCCGCTTTTGAGGACCCCAAAGATAAGATACAAAAAGAAATCGAGTTTAATCTGCCGCGGGAGGCTCGGCAAAAGCTGTTTTCTAGGGCCACCTGGTGATGGCGCAGGGACAAGCCTTGCTTTGGGATGTCAGGAACCAGAAGCCCTCACACCTGGCAGCTCTGAGCTCTGGCCAAGCACCGGCCCCTTTCTTCCCCTCGGAATCTGAGCCTAATCCCAGTTTAGATCATTGCCTGGGCCCCGTGTGTTTCCAAGCCCCCTCCCCATTTAATGTGCAGTTTGGGCTCTCAATGCCTTGATTCCTATTTTCAGTCAGTAAGAACCTGGTGTGCAGAATAAATAGAATAACTAACAGAGCTGACTCACGGGGAGGTTTTTTTTGTTTTTTTTTGGGGTTTTTTTGGTTTTTTGTGGGTTTTTTTTTTTTTTTTTTTTTTTTTTTTTGGAGGGGGTGTGGTTTGGCTGCTGAGAAAGGCAGCAGCTCTTTCACCCTGATTAGCCAGTGGAGTAGCCACAACCAAGGTGTAAATCAGAGATTAATGGAATCAGAGTGCTTTGAGTGGAAAGCACCTTGAAGCCCATCCCGTTCCACCCCATGGGTGCTGTGGGAGCGCAAGGGGGGTTTTCCATCTTCTGGAAGAGACCGGTTTTTAAAGGATGAGGGAAAAAAAAAATCCCGTGCCATGTGCAGCCACGGAATTCCCTACGATTGCTGGAATTCCGCCCCGGCGGGACTGCTGCTCTTTGGCTGCTGTGTCGCTAGAGGGAAGCGTTGGACTGTCGGATGGAGCTGAGCCCGCAGAGTCCCCGCTGTCCCCGCCCGGCTGGTGGCACCGCTGGGACACGCAGGGCATGGCCAGCCTCAAAGGTCCCGACCTGCACGCACTTTCCTGGCTCATTTTAGGGGTCAATCCCGGATCATATCCCCTTAAAAATCTTTATAAATATCGGAATGATGGGGCTTTGGCTGCCCCATCCCTGGAAGTGTCCAAGGCCAGGTCGGACAGGGCTTGGGACAACTTGGGCAGTAGAAGGTGTCCCTCCCCAGGAACTGGATGGATTTTCAGGTCCTTTCCCACCTCAGCCGGGTGGGAATTCTGTGATTCCTGTGTGGATCCCGTCACCCCAGCGCGGTTCAGCAGAGGGAGCAGCACCCCCGTGTCCCAGGCTGCTGCTCCTCCTCCAGCTTCAGAGTCATTCTCAGCACATCCCTGACCCCAGGTGGGTCAAAAATAGCTGAATTATTCCCCAGGCTGCTGCATCCCTGGACACCAATCTGGGAGACAAAACAAAACACAGGAAAAAACCCCCAAAGACTGAACCTCCACCCCCCCCCCCTCTATTAAATGACACCTTAAATAAACTCTGTTTCCTTCTTATCCCTCTTATGCATTCAGGTCTGGTGTAAGTTTTCCTGTAGACTTGGGATGCACAAGAAGCAATTTAAATTGAGGATATTAATTAATTAGTGTCAAGCACACGGAGCCCATTCACCAAATGGGAAGGCTCTGGGGATTTTAGACTTGTCTCAGGCTTTTTTTTTTTGTCTCTGTCTTTGAAAAGATGAATATTTCTTAGAGGTTTGTTATCAGCCAGCAATCTCAGGAATAAAGCAAGAAGCCAGGTCTTCTGAGAGACAGACAGTGCCACCACTATTTCTGTCTGCATTTCCTGAGATATTTTAAATTATTCTGGTGAAGCTCTGGGGGGTGGGTGATTAATTGTTAATTTTGTCTTTCCTTGTAAAAAAATCAGGCTTGTAGAGCTAGTTGTAGATTTGAGAGGTAAGAACCATGAATAGGGAATAATCCTCCATTAATTTTAAGCAACTGAGCCAGGGTCTTGGTGTTTTTGAGGTTGCTGGAGGAGAGTGGAGAATGGCATTTTCAGGATGGTTTGGTCAGGAACTTGCACTGAAGGAGGACAACCAGTCCACGGGGATTTTTTGTGTTAGAATGGAACAAGATCACCACTTTCTTGTTAAATAAAGCAAAAATCCCAGTGTGAACCGTGACTGTAACCTGATACAGACCCCAGGAATAACCTGGGCCAGTGGAAGGTGTCTCTGCTCATGGCAGGGAGTGGAATGGGATGAGCTTTAAGGTCCTTCCCAAGCCATTCTAGGATTCCCTGAGCTTGCCCAGAGCCGTTTGCACCTGCAGGAGGTTTGTTGATCATGGAGGAGAGGTCTGGGTGATCAGGAGGGATGCTGAGGTGCCTGACAGAAGCCAATCCTCTTTTTCCAGGCTCTCACCTCACCTGACAAATTTAACAGGGTGCAGCATGGATAATTGGAAGTGACTGCTCTTTCCTAATGAAGCTTTCCACGGGTGACAAAAGCCATTTTACACCTCCTGCACTGCTCTACCTGGCAGCCAGAGAAATCCCCGAGGCCCTGGCACAGGGTGCCCAGAGAAGCTGTGCCTCCCCCTGGATCCCTGGAATTGTCCCAGGCCAGGTTGGATGGGGCTTGGAGCACCCTGGGATAATGGAAGGTGTCCCTACCCATGGCAGGGGGTGAAACTGGGTGTTCTTGCAGGTCCCTTCCAACCCCAACCATTCTGGGATTTATGATCTCCCAAGAACTGCTTCTCCAACCATTTTCAGCTTCCCTGGAGCCCAGGGCACACTTTGATATTCACCAACTACTTCCATGAGGAGCTGCACCCTGGAGGAGTCAACTCCTCTTGCCTGAGCTGTGCTTTGCCCCTGCCAGCTCTGCTGGAATCTTCCCTGAGAACATCCCTGAGAACATCCAGGGGAGCATCTTCCCCTGAGGAACAGACCCAAAAATCCCAGCCCTTTGGACACATCCAGATTGCCTGGAGAGGAGCTGGGAGCCCAGGGTTGTTCCCGTGAGGCTGGGAACTCCCAAGCCACTTCCAGCTTTCCAGGAAGGAAAGGGAGTGCTCCCCCAGGAATTTGGGTTGTCTCCCAAACTTCAGGGATAGGAAGATACATCGAGTTTTACCCAAACAGTCAGCAGAGTCTGGTGTGTGTGTGGTCTGGCATCTGCTGCTCTGGAAATGGGAGTGCTTCCTGCGTGGATCATGGGCAAATGGGATGCTTGGGATATGAGGTCAGGGTTGGAAAGGTGCTATCACTCCAAGCCATCCTCCCTGACAAGAAGCTGTCCCTGCATGAGGACACTGCCAGCATCCCTGCCACGTCCTGCTGAGCACCAAGCTCTCCCTGGGGACAGCTGGCCCTGTCACCAGTGCTGCTGCACACCCCCCAGGTGACCCTGGAGGCAGCACCTCACGGGATCCAACATTCCAGCCGATCCCTGCAGGTGGCAAGGGCAGTGGGGAAAGACTGGTGCATCCCCCAGGGCAGCAGCCAACTCCTGGAGGAGGTCTCATCCCTGGAAAGGGACACACCAGCCATGCAAGCTGGAAAAAAAAATCTACTCTAGGAGTTTGGATTTATTTTTTTTTATTTTGTCAAAAGAGATAAATGTCCCAGCTTGTGCAGCAGGGAGAGATGGAAATGGCTTGACCTCCCTCATTAGCATCACTTTAGACTAGAGCAAAGAAGCTGGGAAAAGGAGTCTGGCGATTTGTTCTCCTTTAAAAATGTCCCTGTCATCACGCTCCATTATTTATACCAGCAGCACTGCTGGCACCGAGCCTGGGCTGGGAAGAAAAATAATACAGAGACGTCCTGCACTCCCTGCTGCTTTCCCTGCCTTCCCACTGAAGGAGACACTGATCTGCCCCAGGATCTGTGACCAAAGCCCTGCCTGGGACCCTCCCAGAGCTGTCCCAGCATTTGATGTGACACCCATCAAGTGAACTGGTGACCCTGGGGACTCTCTGCCTGCTGGCAGAGGACACATCACGGGCACATTGGGATTGCACAGGAGTTATGGGATGACACGGGAAAGGGTTGGCTGGCTCTGGGGCATGGAGCTGCAGCAGCCTCAGGATTTGGGGCAGCTCCTTCTTCCTGAGATGCCGCCATCAGCCTCACCTCTTCCAGGCTGGTGCTTGGAAAATCATGACTTGGGGGCTTGTTGGGTTCAAAATTTCCTTTTTTTGAGTTTATCTTTGGCTTCTGTTGGGGTAACTGAGTCAGCCACTGCTGCTTAACCTCAAAGTTGCTCAAGCTGAGCAACTCCACATTTTCTGAGGGTTTGACTCTAGGGCTTGGAGCTTCACCCCACAAATTTCACTCACTGACTGTTTTTAAAGATGAAGCAAAATTAAGGACAGACGCTTCAAGGTTTTGTGCAGAACACAAAAACCCTCACTTTTTACACCTATTTTAACAAGAGGGAAAATCTCCTCCCGTTTCCCGACTCCACCTTCACTTCCCATCCCTGCTCTGAGCCCTTCTTCTGTTAATTCCCATCGAGCTCAGACCACTTTCAGGTCTTTGACAAATTCCATCTGCTCATCCTATGTGCAAAACTCCAGCTCTGACTTTCTGCAGAGGTCATCACGGACACAAGGACCTGATAGTTTTCCTTCTGAACTTTCTGAGCCCTCCAGAGCCAGCAGTGACTCAGCTGCTGCAATCCGGAAATAACAGGGAATGGCAGGAACACCCACGGGGAAATACCCAAAGAATCACATTTCTCTTTAAAAACACTTTTACTGTGACCTGCTCACCAGCACCAATGACTGTCACCCAGCCAAGTCCTGGGCTGCAGTCCCTCATTTCCAAAGCATTAAAACAAAAATTACCTTGTCAGCTGTCCTGGCTGGGATGTGGGAATATGCAGAGGTTTCCAAAAGCTTGGATCTCTGGTGCCTTTGCACTGAAACAGACTCACAGAATCCCAGAATAGTTTAGGTTGGAAGGGACCTTCAAAAGCATCTTGTTCCACATGGGCAGGGACACCTTCCACCATCCCAGGCTGCTCCAAGCCCCAGTGCCCAGCCTGGCCTTGGACACTTCCAGGGGCAGCCACAGGTGCTCTGGGCACCCTGTGCCAGGGCCTGCCCACCCTCCCAGGGAACAATTCCTGCCCAAGATCCCATCCATCCCTGCCCTCTGGCAGTGGAAGCCATTCCCTCTGTCCTGTCCCTCCATCCCTTGTCCCCAGCCCCTCTCCAGCTCTCCTGGAGCTGCTTTAGGCCCTGGAAGCTGTTCTGAGGTCTGTGGATTTTATTCTTTTGGAGATGGGGAGCTGGGTTTGCCAGAGGTTGGGGAAGCTGTGGGATGGGAGGAGATAGAAGCTTCCACTATCACATCCCCCCAGAGGAGCCGTGGGTGGCTTTGCAAAGGAAAAGCACAGCCTGATCAACTGAGCTGTATTCCTTTGGGACAGCACACTTGGAGAGTGAGAGAAGCTGTGCCTGCATCACAGCTTTTCCCAGGGAAGCCAGTACAGCCTGATTACAGCCATCACCTTTCTCCCACGAGAATCAGCCACATCATCTCCATTTGCTGCTCTCCACGTTAATTCCAAATCTTCCAGGCTTCAGCAGTTTTCAAGCTCTGGGTGGGCTTTTTCCACATTTTCCATGGGGTGGGCAGAGGGCTTGTGCCCGAAAGGTGCGGTGATCTCCAGGGTCCTGCAGAAATCAGGAGCTGCCAGGGCAAGGACAAAGCCCTCTTGGGAAGGAGCCTGGGGAAGGATGGGTGTGCTGGGAGTGCTGCCACCACCTTCCTGTCTCTGCTCCTGTGAAATGCTGAGAATCCACGAAAAACTCCCAGAATTCTGCTGTTGGAGGTGATCTCTGCCTCAGCACAATTTAATTTCAGAGCACTTGACCATGCAGCCTCCTTTGCTGTTGATTTTTTCAATTTTTTTTTCCAGCACCGAGACTCCTTAAAACTGATGGCAAAATTGCCTCTGCTGCTGGCAATCAGGCTGTAAAATAAATTGTTCTATAAAGAGAAGGGAATGGTAACGGAGCTGCCTTTTTTTTATGTTTGTTATTGAAACAGTCTGCAGTGTTTTGCAGGGATGAGAGATGTCCATCAGAGAGCAGGCACATCTGCATTTTCTGGGAACACAGGAGGTACGCTGGAGCTGAGCACAGTGTTTGGGGAGGGGGAGATGTATCAGCCCCATCTTCACCCTGTACCCTGGATGTGCAGTGGCAGAGAGGCTCATCATTCCCATTTGCCTCTCTTTCCAGTTGTGTCTCCTTGGTCTCTCTCACTGGACCTTCCTCTGTCCCCTCACCTTTCCTAGGTGAGAATTTCATCCAAGATGCTGATCCTCTGTGCTCCTCTCCTCACCACCTTCCCTGTTTGAGCTAAATTATCTAACTCTCTACCTGCATGGTGTCATTAAAAATTAACCCTCATCTGATTTTGACCAGGAGCAGAGAAGGCTGGAGCTGCTCATCACAGCCAGCTCCAGCTTTTCTCCCCAGCCTGCTCTGGAATTGAGATATCAAGAGACAAGTTCAATTATTTCAAGGCGAGATCAGACTTTTCCACTGCAATGAACATCAGTGGGATGTAGGCTGGTGTTTTAAATGCTAGCACTCCCATCCATATGAAAACAGGATCCTTTAGTGTCTGCCTGCCCCAGAGGGATGAGCTCCTTTCCACAGCTCAGGAAGGAGTGGAAGGAGTGGGTTTACAGTATTTTCCCCCAAAGTCTTTGCCCCAACGACAGAATTTCTCAATCCAGCCTTGCCCTGATGTTTCAGGACGTGGCCAGTCCCTTTCCCTTGTTGTGCCACCACGTTATTCCCACCACAGCACCCTCGTTCCAGGGCTTCCCTGAGCTGGTACCTGCAGCACTTTGTTTCACACAAAGCTCTCTCAGGAGCTGGTGGAATGAACTTTTGCCCCTGGGCTGCTGCCACGAGGGTTATTGCTGGAGGACTCTGCAAAAAACCCTGAGCTTGAGGGCGGCTCACAGCTGCCTTGTTAGGGTGGATATTGCTTTTCACCTGAAATCAGAGCTGCTTTATTGACTTGGTGATGCCTGGCTCCCAGGCAGCCAAGCTTTAATGCATACTAATGAACAAAACAAGTGTTTTCCCCCAGAAGCATCACGTGTTTCCCCAGACTTTCCCCGCAGCTCAGCCCAAGAGATAACATCAAAGTGGTACAGTTTAATGAACCTGCTCCCTTACAGTGTAGAGCATAATTTACTGGCTGCTATGCAGGGAAAGAAACCCTCACTGCTGGTGAGGCTTTTCAGTCTATTCCTCTGATTTTAATAAGTTACAACTTATCTTGTGCCATTTGGGGGAAGAATGCGAGAGATGGAATGATAAAACAGTGATTCATCCCACGCTGGGAGGTTTATTAAAAAAAACAAAACAAAACAAAAAACCAGAACAAACCTGACCTTTCAGCTACATGTAAAGAAGGAAAAAATTATTCTGTTTTAAGGGATTCCTTCTGTGCCAGACAAAAGGGCACAAACCCAGTGTGGGTATATGAGATATGAGGAAGCAGAGATACCTGTGCACATCCCAGCCTCTCCACACCTGATGTCCCTGGCCTCTTCTCCCAGGAAAAACTACCAGTAAGATGAAGGGAAACGGCCTCAAGCTGCACCAGGAAATGTTCAGGTTGGATATTAGAATTTCTTCATGGAAGGAGCAGTCAGACTTTGGGGCACTGATGGAGTCACCATCCCTACAATGTCCAAAAAACAAACAGATGTGGCCTTGTGATTTAGCAGGCATTGGTTAAAGGTTGGAATTGATGATCTGGGAGGCTTTTCCAGCATTAACCATCCCATTACTCCATGCCTCTGTGTCCTTGGAGGCCACCACCCGTATCCCTGCTGCCCTGGAGGAGAGGGACTAAGGGACAGGGTGGGACAGCCCTGGCTGCTGCTCAGCCAAAGAAACCTGCTGCTCTTTAAGACAACAAACATTTATCCATGGCACATCCCTCCCAGGGTAAGGTCCCACTGCTGGAACAGCCTCATTCCAAGAGGACACCTCGCTTTGGAACCAGCAGAGCTGAAAAGCCCCAAATGCTGCAGCCCAGCTCCTGCACAACCAAAGCCTCCAGGAGCAGAGAGGGAGGCTTTAATTACACAGTGGTTTCCGTGGCAACCTCCCCAATCAAATGGCCCAGCACAAGGGCTCTCCTCTCCTTGCTCTGTCTCCTTTGCCTCTGGAACAGTTGGGCCAGGATGAGTTGCACAGCTCTGGGCAGGACAGAAGGAGTGGGAGCCTTCCTGCCCCAGCACGGAGCCCTGAGGGGCCCAAGGAGCCTGGCCTGTATTTCCATTGCAATTCCTGATCACCTGCCTGCCCAAGAGATCCTTCCAGGGGTGGCTGGCGAAGCCAGGAGAGGCATTTTCCTTATGGAGAGGTGGAATGGTTTGGATTGGAAGGGCCTTCAGAGCTCATCCCATCCCCCCCCCTGCCATGGGCAGGGACACCTTCCACTGTCCCAGGCTGATCCAAGCCCCATCCAGCCTGGCCTTGGGCACTGCCAGGGATCCAGGGGCAGCCACAGGTGCTCTGGGCACCCTGTGCCAGGGCCTCCCCACCCTCCCAGGGAACAATCCCTTCCCATTATCCCATCCATCCCTGCCCTCTGGCAGTGGAAGCCCTGTGTCCTGTCCCTCCATCCCTTGTCCCCAGTCCCTCTCCAGCTCTCCTGGAGCCCCTTTAGGCCCTGGCAGGGGCTCTGAGCTCTCCCTGGATCCTCCTCCTCTCCAGGTGAACCCCCCCAGCTCTCCCAGGCTGTCCCCACTGGAGAGATGAAGAAAGCAGAGGACACTCCAGGCCCTCATCTCTGCCTCTCCTGGGGAATGTTCCCTGTTGCTTGGTCCTGCTCACCCTTTCTGCCTGGTTTCAGAGGATTTGGGTGCCTGTCTTTCCTTGTGCTCCTCTCTGAGCTGCTGGGATCCATGGCTGGTCAAAGGGGCCCTCATGTGCTTCTGAGTTTTATTTCATGGGGAGGAGCCCGGCTTTGGAGGGGGCACAGAAATGGCACAGAAATTTGTTTCTAGTGAAGCCAACCTTCCCTCTGGCACAGGAAAAGCAGAAAGCCCTCAGCTCTCCCGTGCTCCATCCAAAGGAATTTCAGCTCCTGAGATGACATTTTAGAGCATGAGGGGAGGAGGAGGAGAAGGAGGGGAAGACATCAAGGTGGTGTCCAACCACAGACATTGTTCTCTTTTCTCCGGGGCCATGCCAATGGCAGAACATTAATATTTGCTTTTCCATTTCCCTCTGGGCCCCATTGTTCGAGGGCTGAGCCCAGAGACAATTTTGCAGCTCACCTCTGTTTACTCTGAGCGCCTGGGGCGGGCCTGGCCCTTCCTTGGCTGGCTGGGTGGGAAGGAAAAGCTAATTCCTCCTGGCGTGAGGAGACTCATTGTCCCTCCTGAGAGCCGTTCAAGAACAGCTGCCCCTCTTGCATGGTGGAGCTGTGTGTTTTCTATTTTTTTTATTTTTTTTTTTAGCAGCTCAGCACTGCTTAAAAGGCAGGCCCAGCCTGAGCAGGCCTGCCAAATCAAATGGCTGAGTTGCTGTGAGGCTCAGCCTGGGGTTGGAGTGGGAAGGGATCCAGGGACAGAGCAGGTCGAAAAATCCCACTTGGCTTCTTGCTCCACGGTTTCTGACAGCTAAACCCCGATTTCCAGCAGTGACTGTGTGAACTCATCGTGCTCAGCCTCTTCTTGTTCTGCTTGCCTTGAAACGAGCTCAACTCAAACCAGATTTTTATGTATCCAGAAATAATTATCCTTCCAAGGATCCTTTTTGATGCGCTGAGGACGTCAGGGAGGGGTAGTGATTCCTCCTCTTTCTTTTAAGCTCTGCCAGCCCCGCTCTTTGCAGGTGGTGGGATCGTCAGCAGGAAGATTTGCAGGGCTGCCCCAGAGCTGTGCTTTCTGCCTCAAACCCAGCAAGCTGGTAGCTTTTATCACTTAATAAGAATTGCACCCCGTCTGTCTGACTCGATTTTTACTCTCACTCTGTGAGAGCAAAGCCATGGCATGAGATCTGCACCTTGCTGGGCCCCCCAAGCACCTTTGCTGCCCCAAAAAGCAAGAATTTTCCCTTCGTTGGAGGCAGGGAAAGCAAAGAGGCCTCTCCTGCCCAGGCTCACCACCACATCTTTGTTCACTGCATGATTTAACAACCACAATTGCAAGGTTGGATTGAGCCTGCGTCCAGGAAAGGCCCTTGCTGGCATTTCTCACCCTCTGGAAAGGAGGGAAGTTTCCCTCCTTGCCCTCACCCAGGCCCTGTTGGGGTTTTTTTTAAGCAATAAAAAGCCTCTTTGGATTTATTGTTCTGTGTCACTCCCTCAGTGCACAGCTTCCATTCCTCCTTAGACCAGCCATGGGGTTCCTGCATCTACAAAAGACCCAATCCCATTGAGATTTTAAAGCTGGCATTGTGGGACTGAGGCGTGGGAGCACCAGGGGAGATGAGGAAGAGAACATTTGGCTTTAAGGGCAGAAGGATGGTGCTTTTTGCTCTGTTATCTCCACGTGTGCTGCCTGCCCAGGCTGGATCCAGGATCCAGAGTGATCCAGCCCCAGCAGCAAAAGCAGCAGCTCTGAGCCCTCCATCCTGTGTGGGTGTGAATGGCACTGGAGGATGGGTTTGGAGACCTGGACCACAGGGCAGGTGGCACTTAGGGCATCTTTACCTCCTGCTCATGCTCAGTACCAAAACTGGGAATTGTGCATTGAGAGACAGGTGGGAAAGGCAGCAGAAAGATGGGAATGGAGCAGAAAGGTGGGAAGACAGCAGAGGATGGGGATGTGTCAGCAGGGACACACTGCTCCTTGTGCCTCACCTCGAATTCCCAGCCTGCCCCAAACACACACAGCAGGCTCTGTGCCCAGGCTGAGTTCCCTGGGATGTAATGAGGGCAGGACAGGCCCCAGGCCATTCACAGCACCTCTGTTAATTAAGACCAGCTCTAAGACCAGACAGGTGCCTGGCAAGCTGGGGAAGGAGCCAGGCCACTGGTTTGGTTTTGATGTGATGCATCCAGAGCTTACTGGGAACCAGTGTCGCCAGCAACCCAAGGCAGATGTTCCTGCATGGCAGAGTGAGCCACACTGTGCCCTGGGCTTACAGAATTATGGAATTATGGAATTATGGCCTGGGTGAGAGGGGACATTACAGCCCATTTCATTCCAGCCCCCCTGCTGGAATGAAACAGGGCAGGGACACCTTCCACTATCCCTTCAAGCCCCATCCAACCTGGCCCTGGCCACTTCCAGGGATCCAGGGGCAGCCACAGCTTCTCTGGGCTGCTGAAGTGAAGGAGAAGCAAAGACATCCCTCCTGAAGGGACTTAGAGGAGGTCTGGCAGCCCAAATTTACTGCAGGCATCATGCAACTTGTTAGTTTTCATTAAATGCAGCTCCTTGAGCCATGTGGGAATCACAGCTTTTGTTAAAGGAGCCGTCGGAGTCTCACACAAGAGGCAGAAAGCAGAGAGAACTAAGAGCTGGAACAGAAAGCAAATAAAACTCCAATATTTTGGCTTTATAATGAATATAATTAATTATGCTGAAGCTCTTTGCATAATTCCACAGTTGTCTGAGAGAGTTTGCCAGAGCAAGTAGTTCTGACACGCTGCACGCAGAAGAACTGCCCTTTTGACTCCATGAGGATATTGAAGATGTTCTGGTAAATATTTACATTTTTTAATCTCCAGTGCTAATCAGAGCTGAGATTATTGCAATCACAAGGGTTTATTAAAATAAACTCTGCCCTGATTGCTTGCTTTTTGCATCTGCTGGGGTTTTTTACCCCCCACCCCCCCAGCTGTCCAGATGCCAAGGAAGCTGGGATTTTATCAGGGTTAGATTTGTTGGAATACTGCAGTTTCTGTAGTAGTTTGAAAGGGTTTGGTCCCCAGAGGAAGATGTTGTTCCAAAATTAGATGTCACCCAAATATTTCTTGATGCTTAAATTACTGAAATACAGGGAATCTCGGGGTAGAAATTATTCTGTGGTGTTTTTTCTTCCCTGAAGCTGCTGTTTATTGGGAAAAGTTGATTTTATCACGAGGAGGGGTCTGTGTGAGCTCCTGTGGCATTGTCTCAGCCCATATTCAAGGTCAAGCTTCTCCTGCAGCCCCTGGAAGAGCTCCTTTGGCCCCACTCCATGGAAGTGGCCTGGGTTATCACCATTCATGCATCATCTCACCACAGAGCCCTGGGGCTGTCTCATAAATGCTCTGTAGGCCAAATTCAACGCTCTGAGTGTGCAGTGGGGAAGGATTTGCATCCCTGAGCTGGGAAGACCCAATGCTGATGGATCCCTGCTCTTCTCCAGTCCTTGCAAACCTGCTTGGCTGTGCTGCAGGGGCCCTGGGATGCTCTTAGCTGGGCTTCACTTGGGCTCCAGCAGGAGCCTGGGCCATGTCTGTGGGAAATCTCTTCCCCAAAGGAGAAAGGGTTCAGTAATTTTTCCTGCTTCCTCACTTTGCAAGTTGAAAATTAAGCCCAGTCTGGGTCTGTGCTGCAGACTGCCTTGGACTGGTGCCTGGGTTTTATTGGGGTGGTTTGTCCAACCAGGAGCCACAAAGGGTCAGGAAAAAGACCATTTAAAAAGCAAGCAGGGTTCTGAAAATGCCCCCTGAAGCCTTGGATTTCTTGCAACAGCCGTCCCTGCTGCCAGGGTTCGTTCTGCCCTCTGCACAAGCAAGATTTGTGAGAGGGGAACAGCAAAGGCTGCGTGTCCTGAGCTGGCAGAACCAAGGACAAATAATTGCAGAGCCGAGCAGTCAGTGAGGACAGAATAAATGAGCTATTTGAAAATCACAGCGGGGCTCAGCGCTGCAGCTCCAAGCCACTGCCCATGCCCCAGAGTCAGGGAGCTCTGGGGTCTCTCCTGCCTTCAGGTGGCTTTGGTTTTTTGTTCTTTAATATCAGCTGTGCAAAGTTTGCAGCTTGTCTGGGCACGTTCTTTCAGTGCTGCTGAGTTTGGGCTCTGGGCAGAGGTGAGAAGCCCTCGGATCATCCTTAAGGGGAAGGAAAAGCATCACACTTGGTTTGACATGAGTTTTCACTGGGGATGGGCCCATTAGAAATCAGGGCAGTGCCACCAAGTGAGCTTCTGGGAGCCCTCAAACAAGCTGGGGAGGGAAAACATCACCTCACGAACACCTCAGGAAAAAGAAAATTAGGAAAACCTCCCATATTTCAGTTTTCTGTGTGAAAGAAACAAACTGCTGCTGTCATCTGTATTCCCTGGCAATGCCAGGCGGTCTCATAGCCAAGGCTCACCCATCTTTTCAAGTCTGTCAGGTAATTTTGACCTTGCTGCAGACCAGACTGGGTGTTTGGGGCTGTCACCAGACAGGATGAGGAAGGAGGGGAGGGAAGAACATTTGGTTCAGCGCTGTGGGAATGAGGTAGTGTGAAAAACAGGGAGCAATCCGTGAACAGATGGAGGGTGAAGTGGTGAAGACTCGCGGGCTCTGCTGCATTAACGATGTTAATAAGCAGTGCAGAGTGATTAATGAATTATATCCAACGGATTGGGGTCAGCTGGGGACACCCCCAGGGCAGTGCTGCCCCTGCTTTGCAGACAGGAATGGAGTTCTGGGCAAATGGATCCCTCCCCACTATCCAGCTGGATTTTGGAGCAGGGAAGTCTTTCCCAGACTCTGGATAAGCTCCCTGCCTGGCTGAAGTGGCAATCACCCTTCCCTGCACAGGGTGAAACACAGGGAGAGGAAAATGCAGCATTTTCCAGAGGGGCTGCCCCAGGATCTCTGGGAACACGGTGCTCTCCTGAGGTTTCCCAGGTGCAGGACACCTCAGAGCAGGCTTTGAGTGATGTGAGGTGTAGGAGATGAGCATTGGAGGGCAGGGCTGTGTTTCCAGGTGCCCCAGGGATGTGCTCCTCCACAGAGGACGGGACACAGCCACAGCCAGGATGAGATCCCTTCCTCACAGAGCTTCCAACCCAGGCCAGGGGCTTTCAGCACTGCTGTTGTCTCACCCTGATGGGTGCTGAGGGTCATGAGCCCAGAGCAGAGCAGGGACCTTTAATCATTAATCACAGAATCACTGAGGCTGGAGAAGCTCTCTAAGATCACAGTCCAACCATTTCCCCAGCACTGCCAAGGCCACCACCAACCATGTCCCCAAGTGCCACACCCATATGGCTTTTAAATCCCTCCAGGGATGGGGACTCCAGCAATGCCCTGGGCAGCCTGGTCATGTGCTTGATCACCCTTTCAGAGAAGAAATTTCCCATAATATCCAATCTAGACCGGGCTGGAAAGGGCTTGGAGCACCCTGGGATGGTGGAAGATGTCCCTGCCCATGGCAGGGGTGGAACCAGATGAGCTTTGAGGACCCTTCCTGTTGGAGTCCAGGATATCCCTCTGGCAGCTCAGGAGGGTTTGGAGACTGTACAGGAGGGTTTGGAGACTGTACAGGAGGGTCTGGGACCTGTACAGGGGGGTCAGCCAGACTCACACAGAGCCCAGGAGGACACTGATTCTGACTCTTGTCCATGGGAGTGAATACTCACATGTAAGAGGAATCACAAATCCTAAGAATTTAAAGATAAGTAGTAGTTAGTTTGTTATAGAATATAAATATAGAAATTAGGATTCTTAGTATATGGGGCTGAAGGGACAAGATGGAGGAATTGGGGAGTGGCCCCTGTGCTCCTTGTTCTTGCTCTCGTCCCCCATCTTTTCCTGACTTGGACTTTAGAGATTGGTCTAGAGTAGAATTGACATGTTAGTGTAGGAAGTTGGTATTGGTAAAATTTTGTAAATAAAAAATCCATCTTGGACAGTGGTTGGGTTGGAGATATCGTACTTAAGGCACGGAATCTCTGGTCCGCCCCAGTCCAGCCGTGTGTCCTGCTCTGCTGGGGATGCCTCGCAGGGCAGAGAAAGAACTAAGATAATGCCCCTGCCAGGGAGACCTGGCAGAGCAAAGAATGAACTGAGATAATAAAAATTAAACAACCTTAATAACACAGACTGGCAGACTCAGGTTGTCGTCTCTGCCTTCGGTGTGAAACACTCAGGGCAGAGAGAAGACACAAAACCTGATTGGGGAACAGCAACCCCGAGGAGAATCTCAGGGAACAGCAACCCTGAGACTTCCAACCCAACCCAGTCTGGGATTCCATGATTCCATACAATCCCAATCATTCACAGCCTTGCTGTCCTTCCCTGCTAAGCTCAGCTTCCCACTCTGGCTGCCAGGCTGGGCAGAGGTGTCTACTCACCTCTTAATTAATCTCTGCCACAGCCTGGAGAGCCTGGAGAGGCTCAGCTGAGGCTGCTTGGTACTCACATTCCTGCTGGGCTGCCAGGAAAAGCAGGCAGGACCTCCATGGATTACATCATTTTTCCCAAAGAACCTCCTGCCATGCAGACATGGAGAAGTATCTCAAAGGAAGCTGGTCATTCCTAGAGAAAAAGCAGGAATAAAATGGATGAACTCTTCCATGGTCCTGAATCAACAGAGAGGAACAACCAGATGTGATTCAAAGCATCATTAAATTAATTACTGATAAAAATGTCCACCAGTGATAGTGCTGATGCCCAGGATGCTCAAGGTGAGCACCAGGAGCTTTGCTCCAGCTGGAGGCTGAGCCAAGCCACGGAGTAAATGGACTTTTTGAGAGGAAGAATTGCACAGGGATCAGTGTGGGACACAGATCCTGCTCTCTGTGCTGCCACTGAACATGGTGGGACATTCAGCAAGGACTTATCCTGTCTCCTTTGGGGCAGGTGGATCAGGGAGCATCTTCAGGCCTCCTGTCCTGTCCTCAGCCATAAGGGCAGCCCAGCTCAGACAGCCTGAGACATCTCATTTGGAAGAACCCTCTGAGAATGAGTCCAGCCATTGCCTCAGCACTGCCAAGGCCACCACTAACCCATGTCCCCAGGTGCCACATCCACACACATTTGAAGTCCCTCCAGGGATCTTGACCCCACCACTGCTCTGGGAATCCTGTGCCAGGGATTGGCAATTCTTTCCACAAATAAATTTTTCCCAATATCTGATCACCAAGCAGGCAACACAACCCTCTACTCACAAAGCCAACCACCAAAGGTTATCCATGGATACTGCTGTGACTCCTCATGGCATCTTCCAGCTCCTTTAGAGGTCCCTTCCAACCCAAACTATTCTATGGTGAACTCGAGAGAAAGAAAACTGAGCTGCAATTTCCACAGGTAACCTGAAGCTGCAACAGCCCCAACTGTTTAAAAATAAATAAATCCTTGTCTCCAGGACAAGCTGCTCTAGTCAGGAGTAATTGAAAGAGGTTTCTTGAACTCTGACCATGGTAACAGTGTTTGGCTCTGGGCTTCTGCCACCAGCAGGTCTCCAGGCACTTTCCAGAGGAAATCAATGTATTTTCCATAGATTAATGCAGGAGAAGTGATGGCTCAAAACATCTCCAAACTTGTGTCCTTGCTAGGTAACAGCCTGGGGAGGGTTTATCCCTCTCAGCTTTGCATTCCCCTGGGGTCTGCCTGTGTGGTCACATCTGTGCCTGCTCAGCTGCCTGCTTGATCCCACAACTCCTGCAGGACACCTGCATTGTGTCCCTGGAAATATTTATGGAAATTTATCCATCAGCAACGGAGGCGAGGGTGCAGCCTGGCAGAAATTTAGCTGGAATAGCCTTTCCCTTGGTCTCAGGAATGATCTTTGGGGCTTCAATAGTTTCAGCTGACATGCCATCAATTTCAGACTCGTTAGCAAGGAGGAGCGGATGCTAATTGTGCAAGGCCAGGTGATGTTTGAAATAGGATCTGTGTGGGCATTGTTGTAACTGATCCTTGGCTGCTCGGGAAGCCTTGGCTGGGGCCTGAATGGCTCTCCAAATACAAATATTTGCCTGTGGATGGATGCCTCATTATTAATTTAAAGCCTGCCATAAATCATGAGCTCAGAAATGCAGACTTAAAGCTTCGCAGGCAAAAATAGATGTGGCCTCTTGCATGGGGAGCTGTTCCCGACCACGCTTCCATAATTGGATCACGCTTGAAATGGATACCTTAAATTTAGTTACAAAAGGCTAACAAGAAAAAAATGCCAGCAATTTATCACAGGCACAGCGCTATATTTAAAGCTGTCAGCATTCCTGGACTATAAAGTGATTATAAATCCCAGTGATTTGTAACTGGCCATAGGAATCTGCCTCCATGCTGACATTCAACACCCGCGTTCTCCACGCTGGCAGCCCTGGATTCAGCCATGTAATTAAGCCTTCACCTCCTTTTCAGTTTAGGAATAACCCTGCTGCTGTCACAGGTTTGAATGCACTGCCGATTCCAGCCCCAAACTTAATTGATTTCCTTCAGTGATCAATACCTTGCTGTTGGTTTGGAGGTGGAGGTGCCAGGACGCTGCTCTCACGTCCCATTTAACTGAAATAAAGCACTTGCCTGGCCCTGTTCTGGGGCTGTGGCAGCTCATTAGCTGACACATGAGAGGAGCAGCAGACAAAAAACTCAGTGAAGTGTGCTTTTCCCTGAGTCTTTCCGAGGAATCTTTAGAAACAGACACACAATAATCCATAGTTTGATACCTTGTCAATCCCCGGAGCTTGTTGGCATCGCCAGCCTGCAAAAAAGGGATAAAAATCTTGGAAGCAGGCAGGCAGGGAGTGACTGTGCTTGGCTGAGGTTTCTTCCAGGTCTTCACTGGTTCATGCCCTGGAGCAAGGGAGTTTACCTTGTTTTAAAAACTCATTTAGAGCTTAATCTCCAACCTCTAGGAAGGTGGTTCACTTCTCCTCACCATGTAAAGGACTTTTCCATGGATAAAAGCCATAGAATACTTTTTGGTTTAAACTCGAATACACCTGCCCTGCATTCTGCACCCTGTTAGGATTTCAAAATCTTGATTTCTAAAAGTTTCCCTTTTTTTTTTTTTTCTGGGTTACAACCAAACCCAGGTTTGTACATCAGAGATGCTGGAATTGTGAGCTGATGCCATGTCTCCATCCTTTCTTACCAAAGCCAGAAATGGAGCACTGATTCTCCTAAGAAATCCTATTACTTCTTATTAAATGTTTTAAAAATGTATTATTTTTATAGCAGAAACAATGTTTTATTCAAATATATTTTCACCTTTGCTTGCTGTGACATTGAGATATTTTGCCTGCTCAAGACCCACACAATGGAAAGATGTTTGCTTGAGTCATGATACAGATAATCCTGAAAGAGCCTGGAATTTGGGAAATTGGCCTCAAGATAAGCCAGGGAGCAAATCCTCTGTCTGTGGCTCTGCTCCCCTTTGTGTTTTCATTTCCTACCTTCATTCCTTCTCCCTTACATGACCTCAAACCCCTGGAATGCGCTTATTTATTAGCAAGCTAAAGAACAATAAGCGAAAAAATGCAATAAAAGAAGAAACTGCTCCCAAAGCTCCCTTACCAAGCATGTGAATCCTTCAGAAAACGAATCCACTCCACAGCTCCACAAAAGATTGAGGAATGTGAGTTGTCCCATGGGATTAAAGAGCCCTCAGGAAGGCTGCTGAGATATGGGGTGGGGAACCCCATTTCACCACTTCTGTGCTGAGTAGTTTTCCATGTTTTCTAACAAGAGTTGTGCTTATCAGAATGTTTTCTGACAGTCCAAAAGCTCTTTGTTTTCTTGCTTCAAAGCCAGGACAAAGCCAGGATGCCCATGAAGCATGAATTTGTCCCTGGAGGTCCAACCATGCTGCATCCTGAGCTGCAATGAGCTCAGTGCCATCCAGAGAATCATGGAATCATTTCAGTTGGAAAAGCCCTCTGAAATCATCAAGTCAAACCATTAACCCACCACCCAGTTCCCAATTTACACCTCCCAGGAAAGATTTTTCAGGGAAGACTTCATGCCCATGTCCAGACCAAGGCAAAAATCCTCTTGCAGTGATGACTGAGCAGAAGGGAAAAAAAGTGTGGTCAAAACCAGGCCAAGTCCAGCTCTGCTCTTACTGAGGCTGAGAATTTCACCTTCCCCATCCTCTTGCTCACCAGGCATCTCAGAGAGGTTTTGGAAGAGGGCCTTGCCTTCAGAGAAGGCTGTTCTCACAGGATTTATGGATGTGAGCAGAGACAGACAACTTCCCCCAACTGAAAACTGAGATGAGCATCTAAAGGTGTTCCATGAGAGCTGGAGAGGGACATTGGACATGGGCAGGGAATGACAGGACAAGGGGGAAAAGTCTTCACACTGAGGGATGGTAAAGTTAGATGGGATATTGGGAAGGAATTGTTCTCTGGGAGGATGGGGAGGCCCTGGCACAGGTGCCCAGAGAAGCTGTGGCTGCCCCTGGATCCCTGGCAGTGTCCAAGGCCAGGCTGGACAGGGCTTAGAGCAGTAGGATCGTGGAAGGTGTCCTTGCCCTGGAATGAGATGAGCTTTAAGGTCCCTTTCCAACTCAAACCATGACTCTAAGTTTCTATTATTCCATTCTAATACAATTCCTTCCTTCCAGATAATCCAGCTCTTGCTCACCCCACTCCCACATCCTGTTTGATGGCCATGTGTGCTTCTTGCCCAACGTTCACCACTGGAGCAGGGTCCAGGGCACTCCCCCTGGCACATTGTCCTGGCATTCCCCGGGCAGACGTAGGTCCTGGATGCTCTGGGTGGGATCAGGGGAGCTGCAGGAAGCACTGTGTGGTCTCTGGCTTGACTTTTTTGGTACCCACCTTCTTGAGGGTAATCCTGTGTTTAAAGCAGAGTCAGGGGAATTGATTTTCCCAGGAATTAACTTCCCAACAGAAAAGTTCTGGCCATTGGTGTTTCCCAAAGCTGTGCCTGGGTAACTGTTCAAGGAGGGTCACATATATCTGGCAAATGTGTGAGTTTATTTTGGTAATGCCAAAGGGACAGGGACATTTTCAGAAGGAGAAGAGGCACAGGGGTGTGCCAGCTGCAGAAACAAGGAAAAGGGTGGGCAGTGCTGGTGTTCCACTTCTTGAGCCCAAACCTTCAACACATCAGCACTAAAGTGACTGATAAGCTTTTAACGGGACCTCTCACCTGTTTTCCTGTTTATCTTCCAGGCAGAAAGGTCTGCTGCTGCTGGCAGATCTTGAAGAGGTTTGTGGAATTCTGCTGCCCAAGATGCTCAGTCTCCTCCCTGTTTCCTTTCCATTTCTGCCAAGATCAGCCCTCACAAACTGAGCCCTGATTTTTTAGCAGGTATTTGGCATCAACACCTCACAGCTGACAGACTCCTCAGTGAAAAGACTTCTCTTTGACATCTCTGTTGCACAAAAAAGCAGGGAAAGCAACAGCTTCCCTTCCCCCTTCCCTCCTGCCTTGCCGGCTCCTTTGGAGATCTCCTATTGCCGGCATGACTCATCCAGGTGCCAATAGCAAACGGGAGGGAGGGGTGGCTTTTGATGTTTCAGGCAAATTTATGTTCCTTATAATCATTCCTTGGATGGACTAAAGAGGGCTCAGCCAAGCAGACATCCCAGCTCTGGGGCTGATGGCTTCGAGGGACGTTTTCCTCCCTCTGTTAACTTATCAAAGGTGTGGTTAATGGCAAACATTAATTAACACAAGAGATTGTGAGTAGCAAGGTTGAGCCAGCGGGACAGGCTGTGACTTCCTTTGGGGAAGAGTTTAATGGCCTTGATATCCCAAATATCCTCAGAGCAGGCAGGGGACAATGCTCAGCCTGGAGTGAGGAGATGGGGCTGAATTGACAGCAGAGAGAGGACCAAGCCAAGTGGTTGAGGCCTTCTGGGGGAGTTATGAAACCTTCTTCTGGAAGGATCTTTCCACCATAAAAACAGAGTTCAGGATCTTCCTTTGAAGTGAGCTTGCTCAGCGGTGCTTTGAATGTCTCCACGTGGGTTCCTGCCCAAAGAGACTTCAGAGCTGAGCTTTGAAGTTGTCCACCCTCCTCTCCTGGGCCTGCTCTGACTTTGACCTTCCCGACCCAGAAATAGCTCCTCTCTCTCACTCACAGAAAATATCAAAGGCATCGGACAATGGCTGGGTCCCTGCTCTCCCTGAAGGCAGTGGGAACTCTGCCACAGTCCGGAGAGAACGTGATGGGACCAGCAGGGCCCTGGGACAGTCCTCTTGCTCTTGGGATGGGGGACACATTTCCTCTTGGGCACACATGGCCAAACCCAGTCTCCGTGTGGTGGCCTCAGGGACGGTGCTGCAAGAGAAGTCACAGCAAAGCACAGGAGCTCCCAGAGCAGCATCAGTGACCTGGTCAGAGCCAGAGCTGCAGCAACAAGGTTGTCCCAGCCTACAGGTCCTCCTCCATTCCATCTACACATCCTGCACTGCTCAACCCACACATCCTGCACCACTCCCACCTACAGATGGTCCACCAGCCAACCTACAGATCTTCCTCCATCTAACCTACATGTCCTACACCATCCCAACCTATAGATCCTCCTCCATCCAACCCACATACCTGACACCATCCCAATCTACAGATCCTCCTCCATATCACCCACAGATTCTACACCATCCCAACCTATAGATCCTCCTCCATCCAACCCACATACCTGACACCATCCAATCTACAGATCCTCCTCCATATAACCCACAGATTCTACACCATCCCATGCTACAGGTCCTTCTCCACCCAGCCCACTCATCCTACACTGCCCAACCCACAGGTCCAACACCATCCCAAACTCAGGTCCCTCTCCATCCAACCCACAGGTCCAATACTACCCCACCCTATAGATCCTACATCTTCCCAGCCTACAGTTCCTCCTCCATCCAACCCACAGGTCTGATACCATCCAAATCCCCAGATCCTTCTCTGTATAACCCACAGATTCTACACCATCTCAACCAACAGGTTCATCTCCACCCAACCTACACATCCTACACTGCCCAACCCACAGGACCAACACCAACGTCCTTCTCCATCCCAACCTACAGGTCCTACACCACCCCAGCCTGAAGTCCTCCTTCATCCAACCCACAGGTCTGACACCATCCCAACCCAGAGATCCTTCCCATCCAAACAACAGACTCTACACCATCTCAAGCAACAGATTAATCTCTACCTAACCTACACATCCTACACCACCCAACCCACAGATCTTACACCTTCCTAACCCATGGATCCTCCTCCATCCAGCCCACAGGTCTACCACCATCCCAATCTTCTCTATCCCAGTCCTTCTCTATCCAGCTGACAAATCCCACAGCCATCATCAGAGTCACACGGGTGCCATCATCTCACATGGCTTTGCTGCATGCCCAGCTCCACCTGAAGTTCACTGGTAGCCCCAGATTGTGAAGTCACAAGAACAAGGAACACTCTCCACTCTCATATTTTAAAGTCTAAAAGTCTTTTTGGGAAATTGCTGTCATGTATTGGGAACACTTTACTCCCTCATCATTCATAGGACAGATCCTGTGAAAGTGCAGCTTGTCTAAATTTTTTACTTGTTTTGGGGGGCTTGAGTGTTTTGCTGGGTTAAAAAATATATTAACTCTCTTCACAGATCGTGCCTTACCAATGACTTTGGACTATCAGAGCTACAACAGCTCTGCCATTAGGAAAAAATCATCTTTTGAGCCTGTGGCTGGGAATACTAACAAAATCCAAACTAAGTGCCAATTTCTCTGCTGGAGCTCAGGCTCCATCAGAAGAAACTCATGGTGGCGTTTCAGTTCACAACCTTCTCCACAGGCAACACAACTTTAGAGACGATGAGACAAAAATAAATGGAGGAAACTCAACACGGGAACATAATCAAAGGCACTGAGCCTTTTAAGATAGCGTCTGCCCCGATGTTTACAGAGTCCTCCTAAAGCCAGGAGACTTCTTCTGGACTTCAGAGACTCATTGCTGCTCTGTTCTTGTTTATGGCCCTGATGCCAAAGAAAACTGAGGGGCTGATAAGCACCATGCACCCTGCCATGTTCTGTCAATTGACTCTTCCTTGGGATTAAGGGCCTGAACAACATAAAAGTGTTTTCATTCTGCTTTATGTTCTCATCTGCCTCCAGAACAATTATTTTTGGAGTTGTACAGGAACACAGGCTCAGTAGGACTTGGGTTTTGTTCCTGCTTTTCCATCAAGCTACAGTGGAGAGCCCACGTGCTGTATGTCTCACTCTCACTCCCAGAACATGGCATTGTCCTCATGGGCTCGTCTTGTAATTGTCCTTTGTGTGGGAAATCATCTGAATCCAGAGCATGCTCCAGCCTGCCAAGGAATGGCTCCCCTTGGAAAAGTAGACATGTTTAAAGGGACCTTTCACTGTAGGCACTCGATGTTCAGTCTTTTGGTGTGTCCGGACCCTAATTAGAGAAGGGAGTTTCAGATCAAGAGCTAGAGCTTCACCCCAGGTTTGTAATCTCCTGGGCTTTTCCATGATTAGTGGCTCTAATCCCACTGGTTGGATGCAATGGAATAGAAACCCTCTAATTGTGTGTTAAATACAGTTAATTCCTCACCAGGAAGAAATCCAGGCCTTCCTAGCTGATTGTGGGAAGCAGTGGTAGCTGAAGGAGGTGCCTCTTAAGGCAGGGTCTCCCTGGCAGGAGCAGGGCAGAGCTGCCCAGGTCACCTTCCTCCTCTGCCACCTGGGCTGAATCCAAGTGGCCACAGCTCCAATCCTGCCAGATCTCCACGAACATTTGGACAACGCTCCCAGGGATGCAGGGGGTGGGGTTGTCTGTGCAGGGGCAGGGGCTGCATCCATGATCCCTGTAGGATATTCTGTGATTCTAACCCTGCACTCCTCTGGCTTGCCTGGGTCTCTGCTCTGCTCCCAGGCTACTCTTTGGTTGGTCCCATCCCTTCTGATTAACCCAACCTTGCTGGGAAAGGGGGGCACAGACCCTCTCCTGCTTCAGACCTCTGAACCCCCTCAGATCCCTTTTTCCTTGTGGGAATTCCAGACCAGTATTAAGCTTGAGGCTTTGCAGGTGAGGTGCAGGGGAAGGGAGGCTGAGAGAGCTGGGATATGCGGTGGGAAAGGAGCATGGGTGTGCACACCCAGTGCCTGCACCGAATTCCATGGAAAAAACTGCTCCGGGAGCTGGGCTGCCAGGCTGTAGGTTTGGGAGAGAAAGGGAACATGGCCAGCAGAAAGCAGAGCCTGAAGCAAGAACAGGCTCAGGATGAATGTGGGGGGCCCGGGGGTTTGGCTCTTGTGGGTTTGTTGTTACAGGGAGGAATGCGAGCAATTCCTTGGCAGGATTTCTCCGCAGGATATTAACATTAGAAAGGGACTCGCTGAGCAGGGATAGTTCAGATGGGCTCTTGCTGGCTCAGTTCACCCTCTCCGGGGGTCTTGGTCTGTTCTGTCTTTTTCCAGTTAATACAGTCTAAGGATCATTTGCTTCCTACACAAAAATTCCTACCCCAAAACCACCTGAGGAGGACAGCTGGCTGGATAACATCCCATTCAGCATCCCAGAACTCCTTGGCCTTTCTCTGCAGACAGAGTGCAACCCAGAGCCTGCAGGAAAGGGGCATCTGGCAAGGGCAAAACAACAGATTGACTCTTTCTTTCCTTTTCTGACATGATGAGGGGATCCCAAATGAGTCTTTTTTGTCTCTCCTGGCTCCGGCCCATATTAGGAGTTTAAGCCTAATAAGTCTGTGATCATATCCAGGGCAATCAGGCATGGATCAGGTATCTATATCTCAAGGACAGGTATTTTTAAGGCACAAATGTGGATGGAGCCCAGGGGGATATCTCCCCCTGACAATTGAATGGGGATTTTTGGGTGTTTTTTTGTTTTGTATTTTTTTTTTTTTTTTTTTGGTTTTTTTTTTTTTTTTTTTTTTTTTTTTTTTTTTTTTTTTTTTTTTTTTTTTTTTTTTTTTTTTTTTTTTTTTTTTTTTTTTTTTTTTTTTTTTTTTTTTTTTTTTTTTTTTTTTTTTTTTTTTTTTTTTTTTTTTTTTTTTTTTTTTTTTTTTTTTTTTTTTTTTTTTTTTTTTTTTTTTTTTTTTTTTTTTTTTTTTTTTTTTTTTTTTTTTTTTTTTTTTTTTTTTTTTTTTTTTTTTTTTTTTTTTTTTTTTTTTTTTTTTTTTTTTTTTTTTTTTTTTTTTTTTTTTTTTTTTTTTTTTTTTTTTTTTTTTTTTTTTTTTTTTTTTTTTTTTTTTTTTTTTTTTTTTTTTTTTTTTTTTTTTTTTTTTTTTTTTTTTTTTTTTTTTTTTTTTTTTTTTTTTTTTTTTTTTTTTTTTTTTTTTTTTTTTTTTTTTTTTTTTTTTTTTTTTTTTTTTTTTTTTTTTTTTTTTTTTTTTTTTTTTTTTTTTTTTTTTTTTTTTTTTTTTTTTTTTTTTTTTTTTTTTTTTTTTTTTTTTTTTTTTTTTTTTTTTTTTTTTTTTTTTTTTTTTTTTTTTTTTTTTTTTTTTTTTTTTTTTTTTTTTTTTTTTTGGTGGGGGGGAGGTGGGGGCGAGGCAAAACAACCCCTGTATCTCCTTTTACAGCAAGCTGTAAAACTTTACTCTTTGTCAAGCAGCATTAGTACCTGCCACTTCTGGGAAAAGGAGTTTTACTGTCATCAGAGCAGATTCACCTGAGCACCTCAGGGCTCAGAGGTGCTGGGCACAAACTCATGCCCTCGATCATTTTTAACAACACTTGGGAAAAGGCTTCTCGTCCCTCCCCTCCCTACTCTGGGAAATCACATCACAATCCAAACAGAATTGGGAGAAGAGTTGCTCATGATCCTCCCCTCCTCGGGGGCAGCTCTTGCAGTCCAGATTAGATTAAACTGAACCAAAAAGCGTCCAGACTGTGCAGCTGTTAAGGAGCCAAGAATTAACGAGTTTTCATGATCCTGGGTCCAGGCTGCAATTTCTTCTGCATTCCTGTGGCCGCCCACGTGAGCTGAACAATGAATGTGTCCCCTTTCAGGGTCCATCGGGAGATGAGTGAGTGTTTGTAAACTGAAAATTGCCCTTTGAGCTGCGTGAAAGCCACTAGGGTAGCACAAATGGAATCTGGCAGCCCTTATCCATGGATAAGGAGCTGTGCAGGCTCCTGGAACAAGGGCACAGAGCAAGCAGCCTCCAGGTGTAGCCACAGCTTCTCCCCTTCAGGCCATAAAGTTTTGGAGCCACAGTGCCGTGGAGGGAAGGAGAGCAATCCTGATTTTCTCGGGAGATTCTCCTAAACCAGTGGAGGAAGAGCACTCCACTCCTCCTTTGCACCGAGACACCTTTAATCCTGTGGAGATGCCATTCCTGTTCCTTGTTTGTGTGTCAGACCTTGCTCCATCACAGGATACCCTGATCTCCTCTGGAGCTGCACAGTCAGTCCTCTCCCAACTCCCCAAAAATTGGGAAAAACCCTTCAGAGTTTTATGCCCTCAGTAAATGATACACCAGGTCTGCCTACGAAGGAGCCGTGAGTTTTCGGGATTACGTTGGAATGTTAATGGTGAGTGAGTCGGGAAGGCAGTGAAGTGTGACCCTAATCAGGAGAGGTGATCACGCTCTGCTTGAGATCCGACTGCCCCTGAGTCACCCGAAATTGCTGCTCCCCCGGAGAGCCTGCAGAGGGAGGGGGGCACAGCATTGCTGAGGGGGGCTGAGCATTGCTGAGGGTTTGGCAGCTCTGATGTTTCTCTCCTGAGGCTGTTTCACAAAGCCTTAATGAAAATCCCACTTGAGCAAGAGGTGGTGTGTAGGGATGGAAAACAGGGGGCTGATTTATTGCTTTTTCAGGACAAAGCAAAAGTCTCAAAATGAGTGATGTGGGCACCTGAAAGCTCATCATGGTCTTTGCCAGGTCGCAAAGGGCCTCATTCTCTCTTGTCCATGAGGGTCACAGCTCCTTTCCAGGGCTGGGAAAATCCACCAGGAGACGTGTATTTATTGAACTGGTGCTCCAGCAGGTGCCAGAGGTGTTGGTTGAGATCTGGAGAGTGACCAGTGACCCCAAAGAGCAAAAATTCACTTCTCTGTTGTTGGGTTTGGTGGGGTCAGGGAGGATTTAATGTGCTTTAAAGCAAGTGTGCATAAAAATCATCCCAGAGTGATCTGGGTGGGAAGGGACACCAAAGCTCATCCAGTCCCACCCCTGCCACAGGCAGGGACACCTTCCACTGTCCCAGGTTGCTCCAAGCCCTGTCCAGCTTGGCCTGGAACAATTCCACACATGGAGCATCTGCAGCTTCTCTGGGTGTAATATATACACACATATAACAAATACCAGTTTACATATGTTTTAATAAGCATACCCTAAAAGCCCATGAGCCCTCAGTATGGTAATTACAAAATGGACCAGGGCTAAACCACTTCCCATTCCCATTATCCATGCTCCTCCCACTGATATTAAGTCAGACTTCAGTATTTCCCCGCAGTGTGAAGCAAATAAAGAAAACAAAAGTCAAGTGGAAGGTGCCATTGAGCTGTAGGCAAACTGGCAAGCTTCCGACCCTGGGAATGATTTACTGGAGTCTTTAATGAAGCCTGAGTGGGTGAATTATGGGCAGAAAAACAGGGATGAAAAAGAGAGTGAGATGGGGGTATTTTTGTAAGCAATGAATTCCTGTCAGATTTATGCTTTTCTGAAATTTTATGATGCTCGGATGTAATTCCTGATAAACTTTTTAAAGTGGTGTTTTCATCCCAAATTTAGTTTGTCTTGTGAGAATATCTGTTACAACCCTATCTCATTCCAGCTGCTCCAACATCCAGGCTACTTTTGTCACTACCACAGCCCTGTTATCCATCTGGGATGGGTTAGGATGGATACAGGGATACAGGATTCTACTAGCGCTTGTTTGGGTCTACTTGAAGATAAAGCTGTGAAGTAAAACTGAGCAGTTATGCCATAGAAATGTTTATCTGTCACCCATTCCCCACCCTCCAAGGAGGAAAAAAAGAATTTTGGACTCAGATCAAAAGGGTTGGTGGAGCTGGATCCAAATGGGCCTGATACCTGAATGAGGCTCCAAGGAAAAACCCTTGAGCTTGGGCTGACAGCATCCAGCTCCCACAATCCACGAGTAACATAAAGCCTTGAGGTATTAAAGGCTGGGATCAAAGTAATTCCTTGCTTTCCTGTTTGTCCCAGCTCCTGACGAGCATGAGAGCTGCTGGGACTAGATAGGAGTGGTGAACGTGCTCCCAGGGAGGTGAAAGCCTTTTGAACTGAGGGCAGCGAGGCATGAAAAGCACATTTGTGCTTCCCCACTCCTCCCACCTCCTGTGAATCCTGCAGGGTGGGGAAGCCTCCCTCAGCCCAAATGTTTTGCCATGAGAAAGAAATTGAGGAGCAACACTTAGAAGTTCAGGTCTTTCTGTCAGCGTGACTCTGGTTCTCTCTAAAGCCCAGGAAGAAATAACTCCTACAGAAGTGGTAGCACTGGTTTCTCCAGGTTAGCTCGGTTTGCACGGGAGCATTTGGGATTAGTTTATGATTTTTAAGGCTGTGTTTGTGCCAGCCTAAGCCCTGGAGGGGATAACACCAACGTCACACAGCCCATGCAGCTACAGCCAGCCTCTCCCTCTGGCTCTTCCCCCATTACTCTCTAAGCTCCCAGCAGCTCGAGGCTATTGTGGGCTAAGCCACCCTTGTTACCTGTTTTTGGATCCAGGTTACTCTGTTTCCAGGCTTTTCATTCCTGGTTTTAATTTTCCCAGCCAGCCAGAGCCACATCCAGCCCCAGGGACCCCAGAGAGCTTCAGCCAGGGGTGAGTTTAGCCCAAGGTGTTTCTATCACAAAGCTGTCAAAACCAATTTCTTCTGATCAGACCGAGCTGAAATCCCAGTGGAGGCAATTCATCTCCTGCTGGATGCTGGCAAATAAACATCAGAGGCAGGAGAGCCTGGCTGGAGATGAGAAATCTTGTCCTGTGATGAGAGGTTATGAACCTTTCTTATCTTATCTCACCTTTATCTCTTTGGTTTCATAACGAGAAGCCTGACGTGGCAGCAGCTCATCCCCGAGCTGGGGGCTGGGCTACCCGGGGTGGCTGGGGGTGCTGCACCAGCTCTGCTCCCTGAGTTTGTAACGTGGGATGAGGTTGGGGCAGGAAAACTGGAAGCTGTGGTCCTTGTGTCCCTGGCTGTGTTTACTCATTCTCTGGAACAGGGGGGCTGAAGGACAAGGTGGGGAGGGAGCAGGTCAGTGTTGGATCTAACAGCAAACCCTTCATCTGCTGCCAAGGTGGAAGCAAACACCTGTGGGAAGGTGCCAGCCCTGGCCAAGGTCGTTCCTCCAGAGCTCCTGCCCACTCTGAGCAGTGTTTAGGGATGCAGCAGTGCCTGGGAGACAGGAGTGGAGCAGTTTCATTCCCTTCACCTCCAGCTCAAGTTGTCCTTAATGGTGATACCTCCATCTATCTGAGCCCCAGGACCCCGCTGAGGGCCACCTGTGACCACTGTCCTGGACATGTCCCTCCTCTCCACGCCTCACAACCCCCACCACCTCCCACCACAGAACTGCAGAACATTCCGAGTTGCAAGCGAACCACTTGGATTACCACAGTCCAACCCATTCCACCTCCCTGGACAATGGGTGACATTTCCCCTGTTTGCCCACAGCAGCTGCCACATGTCTGCAGAATGAATTTACCCCTGTGGATGGAGCTGTCCCACCCAGCTCCCATGGGAAATGGGTGTCAGAGCATCCCTTGCCTCCCATTCCCACACCGCTCCGCCAGCTGCCGGTGCTGCAGCAGGGAGGAGGAAATGCCAGGGCTTAAGTGATTTAGCTTGGGGAATGAGTGAAATCTTCTTACATGGGCTAATTGATAGCAAATGATTCCTTAATTAGAAATTATGGAATTGCCCCCTAATTTACGAGAAAGAACAGGACCAATGAACTGAGGAGCTGAGGGGTGTTTCCCGTGGTTGCCGGTGATTTTCCTTCTGAGATGCTCTCGCCGATTAACTTTTCATGACATAAATTTGTTTGCCTTAAAATATCCAGTTAGAAGCATTTGCAAATGTTTTATTTAAGGCTTGAAAATAAATATTGTATGCTCAGGCTGTGCTTTGTGAGAGCTCTGAGACGTGTGGCTTCTCCCTCAATTATTGATCGCACTTTCCGCTGTGCTGGAGACGTTCCTCCATGCAGAGGGGAAAATCCCAGCTTGTTTACTTGCTCCTTCCATTTCTCAAAGTCTCAAAAAACTTCACCCAGTAATGGATTTGGGGATATTTGTAACTTTCACATCTCCCTTGATATGGGTTTTCTGGTGTTTAATAAGGTATGAGCATCTTGTGCATTTTTTTTTCCCTTACTGAGATATTTACAGATTTTTTTCCATATAAAATGTTGCCAGGATGGATTTATCCTTGTGTCAGATCTGATTGTAAATAGAACCACGGAATCATGAAGGCTGGACAAGACCTCCAAGATCCTCAAGTCCAACCCTAGAAGGGTCCTCAGAAAGTGTGGTGGCTTGGACCTCACCTTGGGCAAACATCAGCACAGAGAAGTGATGAAAACTCACAGCCAAGAGGTGAGATTTGTAACAGAGGAGGAATTGCATAAACTTCACCTTTGGAAGATTGCAGAGAGGTTTCCAGAGATATCTGGGGGCTGCCAGTGCCCAAGAACTGCTCCCCCTTGGCTTTGTGTCAGGAGATCTGACAAAAATTCGCAGGTGGAAAACCGGTCAGGCTGCTTGGCTGTGCAGCTGGAGCCTTGGCAGGAAGGGGAATGCCATGTCCAGGGGGAAGAAGGTTTTTACACCCCATGAAACACTCTGTTCCACTAAAAAAGCTGCTCTGAGGATGCTTTGTGAGAGCCCCAAGCATCACACTGGAAGGATCTGAGCGCTGTCAGAAGCATAAATAATGCGGGACTTGTCGGGAAGCGTCGCAGGGGGAATTCAGTTTGCATCCCAGCTCCTTCCCACATGGCAAACTGGAGCCACAGAGCTTGGAAACCCTGCAGACTCATGGCCATAATTAATAGTACAAAGAAGCTGGCAAGGGGACGCCACCAGACAGGCTCCAGCTCTGGCTCTGACCGTCAGCAGGTCTGCAGAGCCCTGGCCGTGCCGTGGCTGGGGGTTGAAGCCAGCGGGCATTTCACTGCTGCCTTCAAAGAAAACATCATTTTGCCCCAAAACCCTGCTGCTCCCATCTGCTGCTCCATCCCTGGCATGAACGGACCACACAAATCCCAAATCTTTTCCACGGGGTGCCCAGCACCACAGAAGCAGCCTGATAAATGCTACCTCCCTGCAATCCTCCCACTTTTAAAATGGGAATCGTGCCATTCGTGCTGGTGGCAAGCTCAGCTTATGGGTTGGTGGTCACTGTTATTGCAGGGGGGGTCTCTTAACAACCTTGCTAATAATCCCGTGGCATTGGGAACTAAATGAGCTCCTGGCACTTGCCAGCTGGAAAAGAAGAGAACTGGGCATTTCTTTGCTGGAGGAAAGGAGGGCGAATAATGGGCTTAGAAAAGAGGGAGTGCCAAGAAAAACGCGGAGCCGAGTGCTTGCTGCTCTCCTTCACATGCTTAAAGAAAGCAATTCAGGGTCAGCACACGCAGTTATTAAATGGGGAGGGAAAAAAAGAATTGTAATTCTTGTGACTCGGTTTCTTTGCAGGGCGGCCGAGCAAACTCCTCGATCCGCTGTGACCTTGGGACATAATGGGGCATTGAAAAGCAAATCCGGTGGCACAGAAAGGAAGTGTGTTCCACTGGGCCAGAGGAGGCATTGAGGGAAGGAACAGCCAAGTGGTTATCTCTGACTGGCTTAAATCTCAGCCAGGCAGAGCTTTGGACAAGCCAGGCTTTGTTGGGAGAGCCACGGGCAGGGCAGTGTGTGGGGCTGTACCTGGCAGCTGATATTTAACTTCATTTTAGAATGATAAAACACACCTGAGATGCTTGTCATCCTTGGCAGGGTGGAAAAACCACCCAGGACATGCACCTGTGTGGCAAAACAGCCACACTGTCCTTGTCCTTGAGAGCTGCCCCAGGATGCCTGGTGAAGTAGGGAAAGTGCTTATGGATTTCAAACCCTGCCAGGGGAAATGAGGCAAATCTGAGCATCAGCATCACTGCTCTGTCCCCTTGGTCTTGGGAAATGAATGTCCCCAGTTTTATCTTGGCACAGTTTTGGGCTGAAATACCCCTCAAGCTGGGTTTGAGATCACGTGAAATCACTGGAAATACCCTGCACTATGGGCACGCTGGCAAATTTCAGCACTGTGCCCTTGCTGTGCTACGTGGGGCTGGTCAGAGGATCCCAGGATAGTTTGGAAAGGGATCTTAAAGTCCATCTTCTTCCACCCCTCTGCCATGGGCAGCAACATCTTCCACTAGACCAGGTCATTCCAATCCCTGCCCAACCTGGTCTAATTCCTGTCTCCCCATTTGCCTCTAAAACCCAGGGAATCCATATTTTCTCCTTTATCTTTTGAGTCCTGAGCCCTTTTCCAATGGGGATGGCAGGTAGCTGAGAGTGCTGATACTTTTATCCTCTGCTTTTTTCCCGGGACACTTCCACCCAGTATTCCTGGGGTGAATTTGTAGAAAACGCTGCTTGTTCTGTGCTTGCCCTGTATTTGCACCAGGGTCTTGCAAATGCCTGGCCCTGTCCCAAGCCACACTGGTGTCTAGTGGGGACACCCAGGGTGGAAATCCAGGTGGAAATGACCACAGGCAGATCCTCTCGTTAAATGGGGCTAATGATGTGAAGCAGCTGCTCTGAACACAAGCCAGCACAGCCATCAATTCAATGAACCCCCCTGATTAATGCAGGAGCTCAGCAATGGCCATAAACGAGGCTGTTTGTCACTGGACAAGGGGAATTATTGTGTCTTACACTGCTTAAGGAAGGAAACTTCCCCCCGTTTTATCATGGAGCTGTCTGGCAGTGATCTGAGGGAAGGGAATAAATGATCATAATAAATAAAGGTGCATCCCTTGGCAGCACCATTAAATGGTTCTTGCTCCCCATGCCTTTGCCCCAGAGAATCTTTAGATGTGAAGAGAAAATTTGGGAATCAGCAGCCCAAAAGAGGTGGAGAAAGGGCTGCTCTGAGCCTTTGAGGAGCACAGAAAAGCAGTCTAGGAGGATGTTTAGCTAAAGACAAAAGTATTCTTGGCTGAAAAACAGGACTTTCTGCTCATCTAACTCCCTCATGCAAGCCCTGGGCCTTTTCCAGAGCCACAGAAATCTGCTGGAGCCTGACTGTAGGAATCCCACAATCTGGAATCTGTTGGTACACGGAGGGAGGAGGCTGGAGCCATCTCACCCTCATGCCGAGATTCACAAGGATGCATCAACAACTGTATCCCCCCTATTCATCCCCCTCTGCTAGCCAGGAATGTTTATCCATTTGGGAAGTCATCATAACCAGCTAGGATTTCCCTGTTCCCATTATCCCGGTGCTCTCTCCCCCAGTGATGATAAAAAAGCCTCATCCTAGTGCTTGCTTTTAGATAGAGCTGTCATTGAGTCTGGGATTTTTTCTTTCCTTTTTTTTTTTTTTTTTCAGCTTCCGTGGTTCTGTTGCCAGGAGAATCTCCAGCGGGAACAAAAGCTGTTTTATTTTGTGGGATGGGACTCAGGGAGGAAAGGAGAGAAGGGGAAGGGCAGTGTTAACTCGTGGGTTGTGGGTCTTGCTGCTGTGAGTGGCCAGGCAGCGTGGGAGTGAGGACAGGGATCCCTTGGATTCCAAAGGGTGACGAGGAAAAATGAAGTGGGGGATTTATTGGGAATGGTGGCTTAAAAGGAAGGATTTTGGTTACAAGAAAAAAATACCTAAAGAGGAATTTGCATTAGGTTAAAATACCTAATAATTTTTTATTATTAAAAAATAACCTAAAGAGGCTCCAAGAGAGCTGGAGAGGGGCTTTGAACAAAGGCCTGGAGGGACAGGACAAGGGGGAATAGCTTCCCACTGCCAGAGGGCAGAGTTAGATGGGAAGAAATCCTTCCCTGGGAGGGTGAGGAAGCCCTGGCACAGGGTGCCCACAGCAGCTGTGGCTGCCCCTAGATCCCTGGGAGTGTCCAAGGCCAGGCTGGATGGAGCTTGGAGCCATCTGGGGCAGTGGAAGGTGTGTCTGGCCATGGCAGAGGGTGGAATGGGATGGGCTTTGAGGTCTTTTTCCACCCAAACCCCTCTAGAATTCTAGGATTCTGGTTATAGTAAAGGAATTTGCCATGTGGAGTAGTCTTCCAGGAGGAGGGAGGTTGGTGCAAAGCTCTCCAAACCCCATCCTTTCCCACAGGACAGGGTGAGCAGCAGGTGGGATTTGTACCCTGGCAGGGATGAGGGGTGTGATAGGGGCAGGATCTATGGAAGGACAGTGCAGAATTTACCCTGAGGAGCAGAGAAGGTGCAAGACCTGTCCCTGTGGCTCTTTCACATCTCCCCTCCACCTCTCTGCCGTCCTTTTTTCATTCACTCTCTCAGCTGATGTCAGGCAGACAAAGATATTAAAAGCCTCTCCGGAAGCTCTGTCCTTTGCTCCGTGCATGTCCTCATCAGGCTTAAAAAACTAATCCCTGTTATTAGCAGGAAGTGCTAATAACTTAGCAGTGTTACCTGGCCAGGTGTTCCTGTCACCTCACAAACCCCATCCAGGAGTGAACACAGGTAATATCAGCCCCCCCTTCCCACAGCTTCCCTTCCCCTTTGGCACCAACACGGCCACAGATTTGTGACTCATGGAATCACGGAGTGGTTTGGGTTGGAAAGGGAGCCTCAAGCTCATTTCACCCCCTGCCTTGGGCAGGGACACCTTCCATTATCCCAGGCTGCTCCAAGCCCCGTCCAGCCTGGCCTTGGGCACCCCAGGAATCCAGGGGCAGCCACAGCTGCTCTGGAAATCCTGTGCCAGGGCCTCCCCACCCTCCCAGGGAAGGATTTCTTCCCAATATCCCATCTAACTTTACCCTCTGGCAAAAGTAGAGACCAGGCTTGCCAATCTCGTAGGGAATTGCTGCCTTCAGCCATCGTGATGGATGGAGAGGGAATAAATCCTCCAGACTCCCAGCTACAAGAGGAAATCAGGTGGGTGCCTGTGGAGATGGGTGTCTGAGGAGTAAATCCACCCTGCTTTAATTCCAGCCCGGCACAATGGAATTCCGAAAACGAAGCAGAAATAATCCATTTGGGGAGGCTGGCAGAGGGAGGGCAGTGCTCTGTTTGCCAGCTCCAAACGCGGCTGAGCCTCGTTTACGAGGCACTTCTGTGGGTAATTGGCTTTGAAGCAGGAATGTTATACCTACAGAATAAATCTTGTTGGAATTTATTGGCTTCATCCAGCTCCTAAACCCCGAGCACCTTTGGGCAAACACCTGGAAATGCTGCCTGTGGCAGCAGCGCTCCAGAGCCTCAATCCCTGCCTCGGGATGCAAACAAAAGAGCTGCTGCTTCCCGGGAAGAAGTCAATAACTCAGCTGCCATAGGAGAAGAGGGACATCAAACCCTGCCAGTTATCCTCTCCTTCGTCATTAACCATCAGGGCTGTAATTAATTCGCAGCAAGGGGAAGATTAGCCTGGGAAGAGCTCGCCCCAGGGAGTTTGCTGGGAGTGCTGTACTAACCAAGCGTTATTAAAAGTACCTTGGCAGCCAAGCACGCTCTTCCCCAGCTCTGGAAAGGCATCCATAGCATGATCTGGGCTAAAGGGGTTCACTGGATCCCTGCCAGAACTGCAGGATCACGGAAAAGGCGCACGTAAGCAACCAGCTGCAACAACCACGGAGCTCGGTGCCACTGAGGGCTGGGGTGCTCTGATATTCCATGTGGAAGCGGATTTTATCGGGTTCAGGTTTGGGAACTCTCCCTTCTGGAAAGTTTTGGGAGCTCAGGGTTCATGGCTGGGCTGCTGCTGTGTCTGTGAGAGCATCTCTGCTCCTGCAGTGGTTGGAATGAGCTGGGCTTTAAACCATTCCGTGATCCTCCTGGTGAGGAGGATCCATGCTCCAGCCCTGAGCAGGGGATTGGTGTTGCTGACTTTGAGGCCCATCAGACCCAGGTCCAGATGTCCAGCCCTTGTCTGCAATTCCCAAGGCAGCATCAGAGCAAAAAGGAGCTGCTCTCCTTACCTGACCCACGGGAATGTCATCCTGGACCCACCCTGCTCCGAATAACTGCTCAGGCCAACAATTTCACCCAGATTTGTGCCTGAGAAACACCGCAGAGGGGAAAAAACAGAGAAATGAACTTTACCACGGAATTCCTGCAAGACAGAATCCCGGCAGCACAGAAAAGCCTGGCCTCCTTAGGGCATTTTGTCCGGGGCTAATTGCCCCCCTCCCCTCGTTATCGCTTCCTTGCTCTGAGCTGCTCCCGAGCATTGCAAACTGCTCAGAAAACAGAGAAGGATGGATGTGTATGGAATGCTCATCCCTCCATCCCAGGCTTGGCACCAGCAGTGTGCCCAAGGCACATCCTAAACCCTGGGAAAGCTGCTCCTAGGATAAGCAACTGTTGTCACCCACAGATTGCTGATTTTTGATGGAGTCCAAGCATAGTTTTGGCACCTGGAGATGTGATTTTCCCCAAGGGATCATAAGGATGCTGAGCTGGAACTGTAGATTCTTGTACACCTCCTCCAGCCCATTGGAAAACACACTTTTGTCCCGAAAGCCACTCAAGGCGCCAGCCCAAGACAGGAATAATTTTGCACTTTCCAATATCCAAAAAATGAGGAATCATGCCAGAGATGGAAAAGAGGACTAAAACAGCAACTCAAATTGTGATTTTAATGAGATTTTTGCAGGGGCAAAGGGACAGGAGCACCCCAGATTCGGTGCCAAGGTACACAAGGGGGCAGCACCCAGCCTAGCTGCATCCCAGGTGCCATCCCAATGTTTTCCATTGGCAAAACAGGATGGAAATGCCCTGTTGCAGTTAGAGAACTGGGTTACCCAGCTGCAGGGAGCTTGCCTTGGAGAAACCCCAAAGCTCCCAAAATAACACCACAGAAAAGGGCTCCCAAGGGTGCTTTGAAGTGGTTCTGTGTGTCTTGTTTGGGAAGCCAGGAAAAGGCTTCGATGAGGCCGGGTAAGTCCCAGCTGAGCCCTGGGATGGGGTCTGGCCATGCAAGGACTCGCAGCCACCCCACTTTTGTCTCAGCCCAGCCAAAACTCCATCTCCTTCTGCCACGCTGGGCGCAGGAGGAGCCAGCACCAGGAAGAGGAAATTTAATCATCAGATCCCGATTAAACCCAGGAAAAAACAAGGAGGGGGTGGGAAGAGCAGCGGCTCGAGTAGCCCAGACCCATCTGCTCCAATATTTCTTGCTCAGCTGCTTTTCCAAAGTGTGTTCCAACGGGAGATGGCCACTGTGGTGGTGTTGGTGGCCACCATCTCTAGGTGCACTTCGTATCCTTCCCTATCCTGTTGCATTGATGCTCCAGGTATCCCATTTCCAAACCCTGTATCCCAGCACAACCCCAGGATGAAATCGCTNCTGTATCCCAGCCGGGCAGCACAACCCCAGGATGAGATCGCTCCCTCAACCCATGGGATTTTAGAGAGCACAACCCCTATTTTCCAGCATTTGGTGCTGTCGGAAGCTTGGAAGCCGCTGTCCGGCCGTGGTTAATGCAAGAAATCAGATTTTAGAGTTTCCCTCCGTGCTTCTCCTGCCTTTCCCACCCGTGGAGTGCAAGAGGGGCGGGATTTCTGCTTTACCAGGATTTCGTAGCTTCCCTTCCGTGACAAAAACGGTCAANGGAGCGGGCGCAGGTGAGAGCCGGGAGCCGGGCGAGCCCGGGGCTTACCGGGGATGGGAGCGGCTCCCCGCGGGCTCCCGGGGCCGCCGGGGGAAAGTTTGTAGCGGCGGCGTCGGGAGGG
>VXBR01006351.1:21452-45902 GCA_013400215.1 Cisticola juncidis | reverse complement strand
TTTTTTTGATACCAGCTTCTCAGAAATCATCTCCTTTCCAGCAGCTGAGCTTATCAGAGAGTGAGATCACAAATCAAGGCTTTCCTGGGGTCTTTGGAAGTGTTTTCCTTGGTTTTCTGGGAATGGACCGTGGACAAAGTATTTTCTGTCCCTGGGGGGTGGCAATTACCTCATCAGCAAAGTAGAGCTGCCAGTGCTGGCCTTGTCCAGCTCGTCATTCCAAGGGCTGCCTGGGAAGGATGCTCTGGGACAGGGACATCAGTGTGGTGGCTCTCCTCTGCTGCCTGGCTCTTCACATCCTGCTCAGTCCTGAAAATAGGTGAAGTTTTGGGGGATTTGGGGTTGTTTTTTCAGGGAGAGTTGTTGGAGTCAGCTAACCCTGCAGAGAATCAGCTCAGTGCTGTCAGTGCTTCCGAGGAATTTTTCCCGTGTCTCTCCTGCTGCTCCCGAGCTGTGGCCCCTGCTCCCCAGGGAGAGCTGCCTGAAAGTTAATCGCTGCTGAAAAATGCTTTAATTAACTCAATTAGCCAGATGGTCCATCTGGGCTCCTGCAGAGCCTGATGAGGTCCCTGGAATGAGGTCGCAGCTCCACCCTGGTGACGGGGAGAACACAGGGACTCATCCAAATCCCCATGGGATGTGCTGTGCTGTCCAGAGCATCACTGCTCCTGGACCTGCAGTGGGAGGTGTTTGACAAGGGCATGGAGTGGCAGGACAAGGGGGAATTGCTTTAAATTCACAGGTTTAGATGCAAAGGTTAAATGGGGTATTGGGATGGAATTGGCACCCAGAGGAGCTGTGGCTGCCCCTGGATCCCTGGAAGTGTCCAAGGCCAGGTTGGACATTGAGGCTTGGAGCAGCTTGGGCTAGTGGAAGGTGTCCATGGGAACAAGATGGGCTTTAAGGTGTTTCCAGCCCATGATTGTGCACCTTGCCCTGCCATGGGATGTCCCTGAGGCTCCTCCCAGGTCGGAGCAGCAGTGACTCTGCAGCCACTGCTCTGCCTGTTAACAGGAGCTCCCAAAACATCCACCAAACCCAGGACACAGCCAGGCATGGAAAGAGTGAGCAGAGAAAAGCTCTGCATGCTGTGTGAGCAGAGGAATGTAGGGCCCTGGAGCAGGGATTTGGGAAGGGTGAGTGTTTAACCCCCTGTATGCATTGTCACTGTTCCATCCCGGCTTTGGCTCCGTGTGTTGGGCTCTGTTTTAGAGCCTGGTCTTGCAGACATCCCGAGGAAAGCTGGTTTTCCTGGCTGGGATGGAAACCTGAGCACAGGCAGGTGGAGATGCATCCCTTAGGCAAAAGGGAGGAATGTGTGTCCTGAATGGTTTGGATACCACTGGGAAATGGTGCAGGGAAACTGAGGCACCGGGCATCAGTGTTTCTCTGTGGGAGGGTTAAACCATGGTCTCTGCAGTCGTGGTGCCCACATGTCCAAAAATGGGCTCCAAAATCACTCCAAAAGGGCTTTTGGGGGGTGTGGGAAAATAAATCAGTGTGGGACTATTTGCTGTTGGGCCTAATTTTTAAGAGATTGTGGTCACAGAGTGGTGGTGCTGCATCAGATGCTCCCCTGGCTTGAGAGGGAAGGGGAGGTGTTTTCCTTTGGGAAAGGGCAGATTTAATTCCTGCTTTAAGGAACTGAGCTTGGGACAGAGGGTAATTCCCAGTGGAAATGCTGGCAGGGAGGTGATGCTGCTGGGCACTCCCAGGATGCAGAGCATCTTTCTTTGGGATGAGCATCCCCTGCCCAGTGCTCCTGCCTGGAAAGGTCCCAGCTCATCCTCAGCTCCAAAACTGTGTGGAGTTAAAGCATCTCTCTGATTCCTTCCTTCTTCTGTGGATGGGAATCATTTGGAAGCAGAGCTTATCCATGGAAATCTATAGTGCTGCAAACACTTCTGCCTCACTTTTGCCTTTCACTAGAAAATCCTCATCCCCCTTCCTGCACAAAAAAAATATGAGTAATGCTGGAGAAATTTGGGATGAGGCCCAGAAAATGATCGGATATCCGGCTAAGCAGGGCTCTGACTTGTGGACTGAAAGCTCCCAAATGAATAATACAAGAGAAGGAATGGCAGATTTCGAAGGATTATATTTTTCTGGTGTGCTCTGTTTTATCTGTCTTTAAATCTTCACTCTGCAAAACTTGGGAATGGCTTTTTTTTAATCTCCTCAATATATTTGTTTTGTGCTCAAGAAATAACACATTTCCCGTCGCCCTGTTAAAAGCAGAGCTGATGGTATTTAAAAATAATGCTGGTGCCAGTTGTCTTGTGATGCACATCATGTGTTCTGGCTGTAAATGTTGTTTACTGGGATCATGCATGGCAAAAATAATAAAATAAAAAAGCTGAATTCACTGTAAAAGTGGATTGTTGGGAGGCTAAAATGCCAGTGGATGTTGCCCTAAGGAATAATGGGTGGTGGTGGCTGCCTCCCTTTTGGTTTTCTGTCCTCCTTCTGGACCCTGCTGAAAAAGTTCCCATTTTTTTTTTCCTGTTGATCGAATACTTAAGTCATTCTTCTAAATATAAACCTCTCCTGATGTGTCAGCTGTGCCTGGGATTTCACTTCTTTTATGTGGCACTTCAAGCAAGTTTTAATTAAAAAAAAAAAAAAAGTCCATCTGCATTGGTTTGATATTTAGGGAGTTTTTTCCCTCATCAGAAGCGTGGCTAATTCCAGCCTCACCCTGCAAAGTCCTGCAGGCTGCATGTGGCCATCAGCTGATTGTGCTGGAGAGCATCCTCAGCTCCTGGAAAGTTCTTGCTGTGTCCTGCTTGGAATCAGGGAATGGTTTGGGTTGGAAGGGACCTTAAAGCTCATCCCATTCCAGGGCAGGGACACCTTCCACTGTCCCAGGTGCTCCAAGCCCTGTCCAGCCTGGCCTTGGACACTGCCAGGGATCCAGGGGCAGCCACAGCTTCTCTGGGGAACCTGTGCCAAGGCCTCACCACTTTCACAGGGAGGAATTTCCTCCCAATATCCCATCTCTGTCAGTTTAAAGCTGTTCCCCCTTGTCCTATTCCCCAGGCCCTTGTAAAACATCTCCCATTCCCTGGAAGTCCAGGTCTTTTCCTCAGGGCTGCTGAGGGCTGCTGTCTGTCAGTGCTGCTTTCTCATGGCAGAGCTGTCCCATCACTGGCACCAACATCTGCTGGATGTGACCAACACTGAGATATGAAGAGCTCGATCCTAACAAGGGAAAAAAAGAAATCTGGGCTGTTGATGTTGCTGTGGAAGATGCTGAGAACCAGGAGATGTTCTCTGGGCAGGTCGGTGAGGGTGCCATGGGTTTGTCTTCTCTAGCCAAGAGCCTGCTGCTTGCAGCCCTGTGTTTAAGATCTGGAAATTAAAACACATCACAGTGGTTGTCCAAGCAGCCTCCAAGCAGAGTTGGTGGTGGGATTGAAGTTGTTTTGAAAAATCTGTAAATGGAGTGGGTTCTGTGTTGCTCATGGCCTGCTGGCCCAGGGAATCTGTCCCTGGATATGTGGGCCTTTTTAACCCCAGTTTAGTCCTTACTGTATGAAAAGTGGTGTTCCTGTAGAGACAGGGGACAAGCTTTGGCTCCTCTGTGTCTCCTGTGTGGCTCTCGGTGGCTTTCCTCTAATCTGGCACTTGTGTGTTGGCCCAAGGCCACCCCTTATCACAGCTGATAACTGCTAATTCAAGGTCCAAAACCCCCAAATTTAGCTCTGTGGAGTCTTGCAGAGAATTGGGAATCAAACAACCTGGTATAGTGGAAGCTTTGCCCATGGATAGGCAAGGAAGGGCTTTAAGGTCTCTTCCAACCTAAACCCTTCTGGGATTCTGTGAAATCTCAGTGGGAAGGAATGGAGCACGTGGCTCTGGGGTTCCTCTTGGACAATGAGAAGCCAGGGCAGGTCTGTCTCCTTCCAGCCTTGCCTGGGGCTGACTTCTTGGAGCCAGCAGAGGGGGAATAACTTGTCCTCTGGAAATGTTCTCTCTGTGGTGGCTTGGAGTTTTCCCGTTTTTAAGGGGTGCTCTTGTGCTCTGTGTCTGGTGCACACATGGGAGGTGTTTTGTCCTTATGAGTGCAATGCAGACAGTTGTAGAAATCACTCCACTCCATCAATAAAGCTCTGCCTTGAGCAGGGAACAACTTGCTGTAGCTTTAGGATGACTTTCAGGTGTCGTTTTAATTTTGCCTGGTGACTAACGCTGCAAAAAATGTGTTTGAGATTCAACCCTGCTTCGTCCAGCAAGGAGAGTAATTTTGAGCAGAGACTTTTGCCAAATTTGCATAAATTACTATTTCTGTGCCAAAGCATCTTGCTTAATAAGGGGCATCTGTCCCCAAAAAAGCAAAATGTTTTGCCAGGGGTTGTGTCCTGGCCCAGGGAAGCAGCTTTGCCATCACACTCGGTGGAGGCTGTAGAGAGAGGACTTTGGCTCTTGCCTCACACCACAGTAATCCCAACAAGGGCCTTGTATGTTCTAATAAAGCTGCAGTTCAAAGTGCGTGACTTTGCTTGCAGGTAAAGCCTGCCCATAAACATTTGGGGCTTAAAAGTGATGAAATCGGTTTCTTATCAGCCATCTGACCCACGGTGATGGGATTGAGCAGCTCTTAACCTGGCAAGACCGAAACAACAAAACCCCCAAGCAGCTCCCAGACCAAATCAACAAAACCCTGAAGCTCTGGCAGATGGGGGTGGGTGGTGTTGTTTTGGTTCTTTTTTTCCCTTTCATGCCACTCCTGATGCTGTGGAGAACGCTTGGAGCCACTGCTTGGATGCTATCTGACCTCCCTCACCCCCAGGTTGAGTTAATTTGCAGGTTGCACGGAGTCTCTGTGCAGTCTGATGGGCTTTAATTTCGGGGTAATTAATTAAACAAGCAGGCGTGGTATTTGCTCTTGTGTTGCATAAACAGCAGCCAGTTTTGGTCTGTCTCAGGCACCCTCCTGGCTGGCAGGCAGAGGTAGGTGTCTGCACCTGGAAAGCTCATTCCCACCCCTGGAAAAGCTAAGTTAAATTAAAGTGAGGACTTGTGCTGCTGAAAATCACCTAAAAATGAGCCATGTGGTCTTTTATGTCTGTGGGATTAGTGTGGTGTTCAAAGACTGCTCTGGACTGAAGCAGGAAAACTTTCTGGGATGGGTCTGCAGCTGGCTGGATCTGCAGGTGAGATCAAACCTGAGGTCCTAATCCAGGCTCTGGTTGGGTGGTTTAGATCAGATATTAAGAAGAAATTCTTCCCTGAGAGGGTGGCATGGCCCTGGCACAGGGTGCCCAGAGAAGCTGTGGCTGCCCCTGGATCCCTGGAAGTGCCCAAGGCCAGGTTGGATGGGGCTTGGAGCAGCCTGGGATGTGGAAGGTGTCCCTGCCCACGAGACAGACTTTAAGGTCCTTCCCAACCCCAGCCATTCCATGATTCTCTGATCTGTCCTCATGTCCTCTTCCTACTTGCATCTTCACCTGGGAGCTTGTTCTCCAGCTGTCTTTGCCCTCTTTCTAAAATCCCTGGTTTGTGAGATTGGGTCAAACATGGAGCATCCCATGATGTGACCAAAGCCCATCTTGCCTTCCCATGAGAAGACCATCAACTCCAGCAAAGGGTTAAGCTGCTTAAACCTGGGTGTCCTGGGCAGTCTGGTTTGGGAATGTTTGCCAGAGAGGAGCTTAAAGAACTCCTGCTGTTTTGAGGGAATTCTTTGAAATGCACTGATTCTGTTTGTTTCTACTCAAACACAGGAAAGGAGGTTTTTTGCTCCCATCAGCATTTTCAGCATAGCTGAGGGTGCCCTGTAAAGCAGCAGCAGATCAGTGATGGGTTAATCAGGAAGGTGTGCAAGAAAATTAAACCAAGGGGGTGGTTTTGTCCCAGCTTGAATGAGTTCTTGGAGTCCAGAGGGCTTTCATTCATCATAGCTTGGTGTTTGTGGGCTTGCTCAGGTGGTGAGTTGGGAACAAACCCCCTTGTTTTCCCCAAAAATAGACCTCCTGACTGAGGATACCTGGAGATGGATCAGTCTTGGTGGAATATTGGGATGGGAGAGCTGCATGGAGTTGTGTGTGATGACCTGCTGGGAGCTGCCTCATCTCTGGTAGTGTGCAGCTCATCTCTGGAGTTTTGTGTTGTCCTCTCTGCCCCAGTTGTGGTGGCAGCCAGTCCAGCCAGCAGCACCAAAGACTTTCTTGTGCCTGCCCTTCTCTGGTCACGCTGGTGGGGCTGGATTTCCAGCCAGGAACAAGGAGAACACGTGGCACTGCAGCAGCTCCTCTCCATCAGGCAAGGGCAGAATCAGTGAAGGGTGATGGGGACAGGGCTCTGAAGTGTTGATGCAGTTAAAGATCTGTCATCATCTCCTCTTGGGGGAAGCTCAGCAGTTCAGGGATTTGGGGTTTTGACAGCTCTTGAAGGCCAAATTAGCATCCAAATTATCCGAGGGAGGAGAAGCTGCCAGGACTGTGGCTGGAGGGTGGGAAGATGGTGAGTTGCTCCAGGATTTTCTCAGTTAGTGCCTTTTGCCTTCAAGCTTCTGGATCTGGTTGATTTGAGATGGGGACAAGGGGTTGAGTGGCCCCCCTGGGGTGATTATGGGATGATTCTTGCAGCACTCACAGAGCTGGGAAGCTGTTTCTCCTCCTTTTGACTTCCATGGCTTCCCTTACTCTGCTCTTTGTGGGTATTGGTCTGAGATCTCCTGGGTGACCATGGTTTCTGTATGATCTTCCTGGGGATTTTGGGAGCATCTTTTCTTTAAAAGTGTCTTATTGTGGCTCTGGAAATCTGGGTTTTGTTTCTTCTCCACCACCGATTGCCTGTGTGAGCTTGGGCTGTTGCCTGATCCAGCTCAAATTTGAGTTTCCCTGCTTTGAGAGACTTTTTGGTCCATGGTTTTGGCCCTAAGCAACCTTCAGGAACAGTCTTGCTTTGGCTGTTGGCCAAACTCTTGGGCTTGTGAAGGACTTTGGAGGGGCTGTGAGGGCTTGGAGGAGGGCGGTTCTCTCCTGGACTCCTGTTCCATCCAAGGGTTTTAAAGCTTGAGTTTAAGGCTTTTATGTTTAAGGGAGCACAGCACTGGAACTTTGACTTCTCATGTTGACTTTGGCTTCTCATGGTTGGTCCCTATGGGACTTGTCTGGATTAAACTCCTTGCCCTGCCAGAGGAATGTCCATCCACAGCTCCCTGTTGAAAAGCCACAACACCTTTGGGAGTGCCCTGCCTGAATTAGGAAGTGTTTTTTCCCTTGGAAGAGCATTGGGCAGACAACAGGGACAGGGTGGATCAGGACTGAGCTCTGCCTCCTCTGATAGATGAGAGCCTGTTCCTGATGGAGATGAGTTTTCCATTGCCTTCCAGCCCATCCGTGGAGTTCCTTGCTGTAGGACATCGTGAAGGCAGAAGTGTCTGTGGGTTCAGGGAAAGACTGAGTAAGAGGTCCAGGTGAGGCTGCAGCATGGTTCCCATTGAGGTCTCCTTTAATTTCACTGCTTCACCACGAGATGAAGGGGCAGACATCACCTCTGGGTGTTTAAGTGGCTCTGTGGAAAGGAGGAATCTGCTCTTCGGGAGAGCCTCGCTCTCCGTGCTGCCATTCCAGCAGCATTTGTTGCACCGAGGACCATCCCACTGGAGACATCTTCTGCCTTGCTTTTCTTTGGGGGATGCCAGAGGGGGTGGCTGGTCTTGCAGCCTGTGGTGGTGTTGAAGCCATGGAAGCAAGTCCAGTTTTGTTTACTCCCCTGTGTTATCAGGACAGGCGTGTGTGTCGTGGCTTTGTTGCCGTGGAGCGGGAGGACCTGGGCTGTTGACCCAGGAAAAGCCTTTTTGTGGCCCTGGAAACCTGCACAGGGTTCCTGCCCCATGCAGCACCTCCAGCACCTTCCTGCACTTCCAGGTTTGTTAAACCTCTGCCACACCAGCCCTGCTTGCAGGGATTTGGGGTGGGCTTTGAGGTGGCTGTGGGTGCTCGAGGGTGGTGCCTGCATCTCCAGGACCCTCCTCTGCCATGGCATCAGTGCTGGGCAGCACCAGGAGATCCTGCAGGGAAAAGTCCCCTTTCCCACTCTCAAGACTAATTTATCTTTGAGTCTCACATAGCTGGTGATGGATATCCAGCAGGACTCGTGCTCCAGAGTCACTGCTATAAAAGGAAACTTTCCTGTCCTTCCTGCTTTGCCTGTGACGGATGACATCCCCAGCAGAGAGGCTGTGACAGACACCAGCCACCAGCAGACACTGGCAGCACATACTCAGCCAAAATTGCCTTCATTCCTCTCCCTTCTCCATCAAACTGGCCATGCTTGGCTTGCCCTTGCCTGGCAGCAGGAGCCAAGCTGGAGCTCGAGGGCAGGATTTTTCCGTGGGGCTTGGCAGGGAGCAGAGGGCACGGCACGGCACGGGGCTGGGCTCTGCTGCTGTGTTGGGTGCAGGAATTCCCACATCACAGGGTGGGAATGGGCTCCAAAGCAAACCCTGGGATGTGAGGGTGCAGCAGGAGGGGTGGGAGGTCCTGACACTTCCACAGGTCCCTTCTTGTTGCTGGAAAAGGGACCAGAAGCTCTGTGTGTTGTTCCTGGCAGCTCCGGGAGCTGGCGCTGGGACGGACGTGTGAGCTCACACCAGGGTGTTCTTTGTGGTACAAAGAGCTGTGCTTGGTGTTGTCTTAAGGGGTGGTTTATCTTTGCTGGGCTTGGGTGGGTTTTTTCTTGGTTTTTTTTTCTGGAGGATGAAAGCATTGGCTTGGCAAACACAAGAGGTGGAGGAGGAGGAGATAAGAGAGAGGCAGCGGGGTCAGGAAACACCGGGATATGGGGCATGGCTGGCATCAGACTTGGGGAATGCCTGGGCCAGGTTTTTGAGGGGAAGAGCTCAACAGCAGCCAGCTCTTCCCCACCCATCCCCTCCAGCAAGGCTTATGGAAGAGACCTGGATCACCTGGAGATGAACTGCAAGGTCATCAGCTCTTCCTTGCCACCAGCAGCTTCCAAAGCTATCCCAGCCTTGTAGGAGGCTGCAGAGGACCTGGGTGAGGCTGTGCTGATGTTTCAAGGATGTTGTGTTTTTTCACCTGCCTGAAGATCTGTCAGTACAAGCCTGGAGAAAGGAGGGAATTCCTGAGGTGGCAGGATGATTTTCCACTGAGAGGGGGAAGTGTGTCAAGCAAGGGCCAGCATTGTCTTGTGTCATAACCATGAGGCAGATCCTGAAGGTGAAGAATTCACAGGGCAAAACCAAGCTCCTGAATCTGGTTGTTTGCCAAAATTTGGCAGTTTTGGACACTTTGGGGTTTTTTATGGCTTCTTTTGTAGGCTACTGCACCTTGCAGTGGATTGGTGTCCTCTGGCACTCCCTGAGCAGCTCCCTCAGGGCTGGGGTGTCCCCGGGGTGTGGAGGGGTCTTTTCTGTGTCTGGTGGCACAGATTGGAGTTACCTTGGGTTTTGTGACTGATAAAAGCAACATTTTCAGTGAACTCATTGTGTGGATCGAGTGTTGCTGGGCACACTGTGGCTCTGGGACATGAATTCCTCTCTAGAAAAAGTTTTAAGTTTGCTCATATCCAAGCAAAGCCAACTGTTTTTAAAAGAAACCTCCAAAAACACTTCTATGTTTGTAGGAGAGCCAGAGGAACTCAACTTTGGAGAAAGAAAAAGCAAATCAAAAGCCATAAAGCAACAAGTGCCTGGAGTTGATTTTGGCTCTGGTGTGGGGAGAGGATGATGAGGGATTGATTGGAAGCTCCTTTTTTTCCCATTTTTCAATTTGTGGCCAAGGCTAGGGTGGGAGATTTCCCCTGAGCTTGCACTGCAGTCTTGAGAGGCTTTCAATGGATTTTCCAGGGAAAACAGGGGTGCAGGGTGGTAGTCATGGCAGAGCTGACCGGTTTTATATCACAGAGGCTCCTGTTCCTTGTGCTTCCCATGGATATGGACGTGCCCTGATGGGATGGACCCCTGCAGCTCCAGGGAGGGCTGGGAATGTGGGATGGGCAGGGGTGTGTGCTGCTCCCTTTGCTGGTGCCAGCTCCTTGGCTGCACCTGCAAGGACCTGGCTCCATCTCCAGCCCTGATGGTGCTGGGTGCTGCCCAGCCCTGCCAGCCCTCCTGGCTCTTATCAGCCCAAATTGTTGGCAGCCAAGGATTTTCCCTCCTGAGGCTCCTGGAGGGGTCCTCTCCCAGCCCTGGCCAACAGCAAATCCTGCTTCCCGCCCTTGGGCTGGGCACTTTCGGGTGTTCCCGTGGTTTTATTGCATTTCTTCACTCCAGGACGTGGGTTTGGTATTTTTCCTGGATTGCTTTTCCCTGTCCAGCATGGCTGGGTGCCCATGGTGTGTCTTTGATAGCTGAGTGTCCAGCCAGAGGTGGGTCCATCCTGTAATCCCATCAGGATGAGCTTGGAATGATGGATGGAGCTGGGAGCACTGGGAGGAGGGGGCTCCACCTCTGCCAGGAGGTCTTGGGGAGCTTCCTTGGGCCTGCAGTTGGGTTTCTGGGATAAGTTCTTAATATTTATTTTGTTAATATTTATTTTATTGATATTTATTTCTGGGATAAGGTGTTATTTTTAACCTTTTAACGCCCCTGCACTCTGGGAAATGCTGCAGCTGGGATGCTGAATGCTGTGTTCAAGTGCTGCTGCAGGAAAATTGACTAAATTTGGGGTTAGTTTTTAGTTAAGTTTTAATAAATGGCTTTTTTAATAGATGTGACACTGTCACCAGCCCCAGACCTGCCCTGTGGTCTGCTCCCTGAGGGAGCTGCTGCTGTGTCAGGGGATGTTAAAGTTGGATTTTAGGAAAAGGTTCTTGCCTCAGAGGGTGGTGGGGCACCGACCAGGCTCCCCAGGGAAAGTTAAATCCAAGGGCAGCACTGTCTGTCCCAGGAAACTGTGAGGATGCACCCATGGGAATCTGCTCGCTGGAGCTTCCCTAAAGCTTTCTCCAACTCCCAGCAAAGCCAGAAAGAAAAATGTACCCACTGTGGAGCCCTGATCCATGCAGCTGGATTTGTTGGGATGGGGGAGCAGGCAGCAGGACTCCCTGGCTTGTAGGGTTCGATTTGACCCTGCAGTGTTCTGTGTCCCTCATAGGAGGGAAAAACCCTGTGAAAGGCAGATGTGGGTGCCTTTGAAAAGCTGCAGGACGAGCTGCTGGCGCTGTCAGGGTGTGCTCTGGTCGCCCACTGGTTTCCTTCCCCCCACCATTCATTTCAGACGCTGTTTGTGGCTTTGGGTAAACAGATGGGGCTGGGTTCTTCCCTGGTCTATATTTAACCCCAGGCTAAATTTAAAGCGTTTTCAGAGGAGTTTGCAAACCATTGTCTCGGTGATTTCTAAACAAATCTTGCCCCTTCCACCCTTTGTTTCCCCCCACTTCTCCCTTTTATCCTCACACAGCTGAAATGTGAGAGCTTGCTGGTTTACCTCTGCTGAGACATTTAGGGTCCATCCCGAGCTCCAAAACAGGGCTCCCATCCCAAATCCAGCCTTGAGGGGTCTGGTCCCCAATCCTTCAGTGTGTGTGTGCATCCCGACATCCAGGAGGGACAGACAGATCCAGGAGGGACAGACAGATCCAGGATGATGCTGTCAGGAGAGGAAATGCCTTTCCACTGTCCCTCATTTGTGTGTAGATTCTCACAGCCTTTGGGGGCCTCAGGGTTCGATGCAGAGGGGATTTTTCCAGCTGTTTCTCCACACAGCCACATCTGTCAGAGACCTTTAGCAGGAAGCTTCCCATCTCCTTATCTAAATAGAGGGAGGGGGAGCATCCCTGCAAATTCCAGGCTTGGGGTTATGGCAGTGAGAGCTGTCAGGGCTGTAGCTGCCATAATTAATACAAAATTCCTTTGATTCTGGACCAGCAGGCAGGTATTTCAAAACATATTCATGGCTTACGCTTGTTCTGTTCCTACTTTGTGCAGTGCTGCCCGAGCAGGGAAGAATTTTGGGATGCCATGGTGACTTGATTTTTTTTTAACAAGATTGTGTACAAGAACTGCCAAAATTGGTGAGGTGTGGGGTCTCTAGAGGGAGGCACTGTGTGAGAGGGGTCTTTCCATGCCACATAGAAAAGCTGCCATCCCAAATGGCATTAATGGGAAACTGGGTGGGTGGTGAATGGTGCCAGCCAAGGGGAGCATTCTTCTTCCCTTCCTTGCTTCCTGCTGGAGCTTCCTGCTGATTATTCCTTTGTCTTGCTCCTGGCAGCAGCTCCAGGTCTCCCCTCTCTTACCTGTCCCAGCTCTGATAAGCTCAGCCTTGACCCAAAGCCTGGTTTCCCTGTGTTTGTTCCCTGCCAAACCCTTTCCCCTTGGATTGCTCCCAGCAGGACCCGACAGGAGGCTCCCCTCGAAGGGGAAATGTTTGCACACAAGTTCTCCCTTCCCTTTTCTGGCTGCAGCCTGGTGCATCCCTTCCAGCCAACCACATTCCCGGCATACCAGCCCCGGGGATGGCTTGGGAAGCATTTCAAACAGGCTGGAGTATCTCCTGCTTAGGCTCTCCCCTGCAAATTTCCTCTTGCTGCATTCCAGAAAAGGGCACCAAATCCTTCAGGACTCGCTGTTCTCCCTCCCAGTGCCGGAGGAGACATCAGCTCTGTATTCCCACCTAAGGAATTTGGGTCTGGCAGTTATTTTCTGCTTGATTTCATTTTCAAGCAGAGGGAGAAAAAGAAAAAAATTGCATGGGAGGGGGAGAAGGGAAGAACAGCGTTAGGAGTGGGTGAAAATCCCTTTGTAAAACAAGGGATTTGGATATAATTTTCAATTAAAACTTTTATGTTTAAGATCTGTTGGTGTTTTGCAGCCAGGCTGGAGTTTTGAGGCAGCCCTGAGGGAGCAGGAAGCAGGGGCTGAATCCAGAATTTCCTGGGTACACCAGACAGTGTTCCTGCTCCCTGGTGCAAACCTGGAGTAGCAGCTCATGGCTCAGGCTGTGCTCCAGCCGTGCCTTCAGCCTTCCCTGCTTGTCCTGGCCCATCTGGCCACTGTCCCAGCTCCAGAGGACACGGGTGACGTCAGGGGAGCTCTTGCCCATGCTTGCATCAGCCACAACGTTGGTGGTCAGAGTGTCCTGTGGGAACGGGCCCCTTTTCCTCTCCAGCAGGCTGATGCAGCTGCTCTTCCACAGGGGTTCTGGAAGTGTTTTTGCAAGTGCTCTCTTCAAAAAGGAGGAAAAACTCCTTTATTTTTATCATATTCACTGCAGGAAGAGATGTTGCTCTGCCTGGTTGGCCGGGTGAGGGGAGAGACATGGGGAGCAAGTGGGAAGAGCAGTCCCCTCCCTAGGAGATGCTGCAGTGGGAGAGAGGGATGGCTCATTTGAACAGGGAAAAAACCCAGTCCTGTGCTTCTTCCGTGCTCCCACAGCAGCCCAGTGCTTGGTGGTGTTATAACTGTGCTACAGTTCCATGCCTGGGAAATGGGGGAGAGGACCAATTCATGATCCTGGGAGCAGTAGAAGGACCAATTCATGATCCTGGGAGCGGTAGAAGGACCAATTCATGATCCTGGGAGCAGTAGAAGGACCAATTCATGATCCTGGGAGCGGTAGAAGGACCAATTCATGATCCTGGGAGGGGTAGAAGGACCAATTCATGATCCTGGGAGCAGTAGAAGGACCAATTCATGATCCTGGGAGCAGTAGAAGGACCAATTCATGATCCTGGGAGCAGTAGAAGGACCAATTCATGATCCTGGGAGCAGTGTATTCTTAAGAGGGAGCTCTTAAGGGCCAGAGGGCTGTTTCAGATGGGGTTGTGTCCAGTGCAAGACGAGGCTGTCCTTGCTCTCCAAGGGTTTGCAGGCAGTGCTGCAGTTCCTGGGAGTATCCAGCTCCTGTTCCACGATGGTTTAAGGGAATGGGTCAGGCTCTGGTGCATCGGGATCAGCGTGTGGGTGGCGGGGGGGACCCGCAGCCTTTCTAACACGCTGGCCTTTGTCTCTGTCCCCAGGCTGGTTCCCCGAGGTGGCAGAGGGGCCATGGCCATGTAGTGCCCGCTGGGAGCGGAGATGGCAGCGCAGAGGATCCGGGCGGCCAACTCGGGAGGGCTCCCGCGGTGCAAGTCCGAGGGGACGCTCATCGACCTGGGCGAGGGCTTGGCTGAAACCGCGCTCTGCGACGTCAAAGGTGCCTGGCATCACCCCCCTCCTCATTCCAGGCTCATCCTTACCCCCTGGGAGGGCTCTAACAAGACAGTGACAAAGGTGTCCCCTTCTCCCCAGTGCTGGAGCCTGCAGGTTGCCCTCCAATAATCCCTTTGATTTTTTTCCCACCTTTTGTTGGCTTTTTTTCCTGCTGTGTTTTCCTGACCCAGCGTAAAAGCCGTGGTCAGGTGGGAGGGGAATTACTGCTCCCCTGGCAGGAGAGCATCCCAGGAAAAACTCCAGGTGGAAGCTGGAGAGCGCTGAGGGCCTTGAAAATAAACACCAAGGCGACTGTTTTTGCAGGTGTAGCACATGAACATCAAACACTTGCTGCAAATCAGATGGGTTTTAATGCAAAAATAGGAATTGCGCCCTTCTCCAAGGGATTTCCACATCCCTGTTAACCCCTGCTCAGCTGGAGGGACGTGGGAACAGCCACTTCCCTGTCTGATCTGACACCAAAAGTGCTCCATCCTGCAAGATGACTGAGTTAACAGTGGCTTCTAACCTGGCAGGCTGCCAAAATAATTCCAATTTAGAGTTTCTGCAGAGCTTTCCACTGGATGAATGTGCTCACGCCTTTGCCTGCTGGCAGATGAGTTGTTCAGGATGAGTACAAAACTCTTCTCCTCCAAACACTCCATCCCCAGGCTATATTTAAAGGCTTCTCTTTGCTCAGCTCTATCTTCCCTTGCCTTGTTATTTCCATGGGTGAGAAGAGCTGCCAGCCTGTGAGTGGTGACTGCAGGGATGTGCAGTCTGAGCTCCCATCCCTTTGTCTCCAGGATTTTAAGGGCTTCTTGTGTTTTCTAAACTCCCTTTTCCTCCCCAAGAGCTCTCGAGCCTGTTGAAGGAGGTGCTGTCCCAGTTCCCTTGCAGCTCCCTGTTGGTAAAAATCCAGGTTTCCTTGTTTTCTTCAGTCTCTCCAAGGAGACAGCACATGTTTAACCATTGATGGAGCATCATCTGCAGCTTGTTTTTAGTACTTTTTACAGAAGGACATCCTGAAAACGAGAGCAAAGCCAGTAAGTAGGGTGGAAGTGTAGGCTCAATCCAGCCTGGGTGTAAATTGGGATTCCCTGGCAGAAAACTCTTCCACTGGCACTTCCTGCAAGAGGTTAGAGATGCTGCCAGGACCAGAACAGCACTGTGGGAGGGAGGTGCTGGGATTTTGTGAGGGTTCAAAATGAGTAACCTTCAGAACCACAGAAAGGTTTGATTTGGGAGGGACCTGAAAGCAGAGACACCTTCCATGAGCCCAGGTTACTCCAAGCCCCATCCAACTTGGCCTGGAACACTTCCAGGTGTTCAGGGGCAGCCACGGCTTCTCTGGGCATGTTTCACATGTGCAGGAGAGGGATTCCAGCAGAACAAGAGGGCTTTTAGCCTGGAAGGAGAGTTATCTTGGGTTTGGATTAACCTTTTAGGGAAGAGAGGTGTGAATGTACCGGAAATAGTGGAGTTCTCTTGAAAAATACTGAAGGACAAAAATATCTTCAGACTTGAGAAGTTGCCCAGGGAATTAGTGGACCTGGAAGTGTTCAGAAAACACATAGATGTGGCACTTGGGGACATGGCTGGGTGGTGGACCTGGCAGTGCTGGGTTAATGGTTGGACTCCATGATCTTGGAGGCCTTTTGCAACTTTATTGATTCAGTGATTCCAAAACTGCCTTCATCACTTAAAACAGCGCAGAGGGGTGACCTGGAATAAAGGATTCCAAGTCAGTGGGGACTCTGCTGTGCATCTCTCACAGTGCTGTCTCCTCCTTGCCTCTGCAGTGCCTTCTCCCAGTGCCTTGCTGGTGGACAATCCCACGTCCTTTGGGAACGCGAAGGAAGTCATAGCAATCAAGGATTACTGTCCCACAAATTTCACCACCTTGAAGTTCTCCAAGGGGGACCACCTGTACGTGCTGGACACGTCGGGAGGGGAGTGGTGGTACGCCCACAACACCACGGAGATGGGCTACATCCCGTCCTCCTACGTGCAGCCCGTGAACCACCGCAGCTCCTCGCTCACGGACAGCGGCATGATCGACAATCTGCTGGAGAGCCCCGACGACGGCGTCAAGGAGCTGGACCTGCTCGGGGAATGGACTGATGCAAAGAGAAACTCTGCCAAATCCTACCACAACAACCCCTTCCTGAACGGAGTGCAGACCAACCCGTTCCTGAACGGGAATCTGCAAGCAGTGCCCGGCTCAGACAAAGAGTCCGACTGCAGCGTTGCCGTGGATTTGTTGCTCTTCGACACCGCGGCTCCCACATCGGCTCTTCCCAGTTCGGCTGCCAACAGCAGCCTGGGGAACCTTTTTGATGAGTTTCCCACCACAAACAGGCTGGATGTGGAACAGCCCGTGAGAAGGGACAACCCCTTCTTCCGAAGCAAACGCTCCTACAGCTTGTCCGAGCTGTCTGTCCTTCAGGCCAAGTCGGACGCACCAGCATCGTCGTGTTTCTTCAGTGGTTTGAAGTCTCCCACCCCCGAGCAGTTCCAGAGCAGGGAGGATTTTAGGACAGCGTGGCTGAACCACAGGAAGTTGGCTCGGTCTTGCCACGACTTGGATTTGCTTGGCCAAAATCCTGGCTGGGGTCAGACGCAACCGGTGGAGACCAACATCGTGTGCAAGCTGGACAGCTCCGGTGGGGCCGTCCAGCTGCCGGACACCAACATCTGCATCCACGTGCCCGAGGGCCACGTGTGCCCCGGGGAGACGCAGCAGATCTCCATGAAGGCCATGCTGGACCCGCCACTGGAGCTCAACAGCGACAAGTGCAGCACCATCAGCCCCGTCCTGCAGATCAAGCTCAGCAACATGGAGGTGAAGACCTTCATCATCCTGGAGATGAAGGTGTCGGCGGAGGTCAAGAACGACACCACCAGCAAGAGCCTGGTGGGGCTGCAGTGCCTGCGCAGCGACGTGAAGGAGGGGCCGTACACGCCGATGCAGCTGAGCTATTCCTACGGGGACACGATCCAGGTGCAGCTGGAGAACCTGGAGCCCTGCATGTACATCGCGGCCGTGGCGCAGGGCCAGAACATCCTGTACCCTCACACCGTGTGGGATTACATCAGCAAGAAGGTCACGGTGGGCGTCTATGGCCCCAAGCACATCCACCCCTCCTTCAAGACCGTGGTGGCCGTGTTCGGCCACGAGTGCGCGCCCAAGACCCTGCTGGTCAACGAGGTCACCAGGCAGTCCCACGGCCAAGCTCCCGTCGCCCTCCAGCTCTGGGGGAAGCACCAGTTTGCCCTGTCCCGGCCCCAGGACCTCAAGCTCTGCATGTTCTCCAACATGACCAACTATGAGGTGAAGGCCAGCGAGCAAGCCAAGATTGTCCGGGGCTTCCAGATGAAGCTGGGCAAGGTCAGCCGCCTCATCTTCCCAATCGCGTCCCACGACCCCAATGAGCTCTCGGACTTTACACTGAGGATACAAGTCAAGGATGACCAGGATGCCATCCTGACCCAGTTCTGTGTCCAGACGCCGCAACCGCCTCCAAAAAGTGCCATCAAACCCGCGGGGCAGAGGCGGTTCCTCAAGAAGAATGAGGTGGGGAAGATCATCCTCTCCCCTCTGGCTGCCACCGCCAAGTATCCGGTTTTTCAGGACCGGCCGGTGTTGAGCCTGAAGTACGGGAAGCTGCTGAAGACGGTGGTGAGGCAGAGCAAGAACCACTATTTGCTGGAGTACAAGAAGGGAGATGTCATAGCCCTCCTCAGTGAGGAGAAGATCAGGTTGAAGGGCCAGCTGTGGACCAAGGAGTGGTACATCGGCTACTACCAGGGGAAGATCGGCCTTGTGCATACCAAGAACGTGCTGGTGGTCGGGAAGGTCAAACCCAGCTACTTCTCCGGGCCGGATCTCACCACCAGCCTGCTGCTGGAGCAGATCCTGAGGCCCTGCAAGTTCCTGACCTACATCTATGCCTCAGTGAGGACTCTGCTGATGGAGAACCTCAGCAGCTGGCGCTCCTTCGCCGATGCCCTGGGGTACCTGAACTTGCCGCTCACGTTTTTCTGCCGGGCGGAGCTGGACAGCGAGCCGGAGCGAGTGGCCTCCGTCCTGGAAAAGCTGAAGGAAGACTGCAACAGCGTGGAGAACAAGGAGAGGAAATCCTTCCAGAAGGAGCTGATGATGGTGAGTCTGAGGCATGATGGAGGGGGGGGGGTTCATTTCTGGCGCTGCAGGGGGATCAGGGCAGGTGGAAGGTTCTCAATTCAGTCTTTAAAGTCCATCTCAAAGGTCTTTTGAGTACTGCTGGGCACTGCCAGGTGCGAGTCCAGCCCTGTGGTTGGTGGGCTCTTGGTTTGGTGGGATCATGGCAATAATGAGAGATGCCCTGAAGTACTTGGAATTCCAGAATCACACAGCGGATTGGGTGGAAAGAAACCTCAAGGCTCATGCAGTCCCACCCCTGCTATGGGGAGGGACACCTTCCACTGTCCCAGGTCACTCCAAGCCCAGTCCAGCCTGGCCTGGAACACTTCCAGGGATGAGGAGCCTTTTTTCTGAGTAGCAGCTAAAGCAAGGGCACCTCTGAGCTGGGATGTTTTATGCATTGCAAATGGAAACGCGTGGCTTGCTCCTTGTCCTGGAAGGAATTTGGGAGGAGCGCTGCCTGCCAGTGTTTCTAGGATGCTGTTAGCAAGTAAATCCTTCACGAAATATCATCTCCACAATCATTTCTAGCATTTCATAGGAAGTGAGCCAAAGAAAATACAGGGCAAAATGTCTGGAAGAGATTTGCGGCTCTCTCCTGCTTCGTGCTCTCCCACAGGAGCAGAACAACTGAGTTATGGAGAACAGGATGGTTTAAAATGTCAATTGGATTAAGGAATAGTGGCGGCCTTGCTTGGCAAAATGAAATTATGGCAAAAGGGGACTGGAGCTGAATGAAGGAGTTCAGTTCCCACACACCTTTTAGGGAGAAGGAGGAAATTTAAGGATTGACTAGAAGGTGTTATGAAGAGTTAGAATCCATTGTTATTCATGGAAATAATTGTCTGGAGAGTTCCCTGTGCCCAGGTACCACTTTAGGGCCTGTGGGGTGATGTTTCAGCTTTGAATTTCAGCTTTCAGGTGGTGCCACCAATGCTGCTTCTGTTGCAGGGCTCTCCTGGCTATCAGTGACCTTTTCCTCATCCAGGATCTGAAAATCCCCCCTCTGCCCCCCCCGTTTCCCCCACGGGAGGGTTTGTTCCTTTAATCATCAGGCTCAGTGAATGTTGGGGTGAAATCCATGCTGATCTTGTTGGATATTTCCAGGAGCTTTGTGCTGTTTGCTTTACCTGTTTGCAAACCCCGTAGGTGTTGTTTTTATCTATCCCCATTGTCTTCAGGGATCCCAGACAGTGTGTAGGTCATGGAGAATCCTCAGTGGGGAGACAAAGGGAAAGATAAGGCTCAGGGAGTTGCTGACTCAAGGGGAGGGCTGGCAGCTGCAGGAAAACATCGTGCTCCCCTGTGGCTGCCTGCAGAGCAGAGTCCCAGGGCAGGTTTTATTCTCCTTGTTTCTCTAATCCTGCTCTCTGTGAGGCTGAGCCTGTGGATAAAGGATGAGCTCCCTTCTTGGTGGAACTTGATGCTGCTTCCAAACCCCTGGCTGTTGTCAAATCCTCCTTAGCCTATGGAAAAATTAGATTGAGCCTGTTGAAGGAAGAAAATAATGATGTTTCAGGGGATGGGAACGGAGTAGTAATGGATTTTATTGTGTTTAAATCTGATTTTGTTTGTAACAAATGGACTGGCTTTCTGGCAAGAGATACCAGCTGCACTAAGCCCCAGTGTGGCCATTTCAGCTGAAAGTTGGTTCTCCCCTCGAAAGGACTGGGAAGGAAGAAGCAGAAGCAGGTTTATCACTGTTGAGTACACAAAACGCCAGTGGCAGAGTCGTGCACCAGCAGCCAAGCAAGGAGAAGCCTGGTCATGATGACTGGTTAATCAGTAATCTGCCTTTAATTACTATTTTTCTAATCAGGCACTAGCACTGGAGTGTGAAAGTAACTCGGGGGGATGTGGCTCAGGAATTACTCAGCAGAGAGAGAAAACTCTCCCTCCCTTTGCTCTGCCCACTGGAAGCAGGCAGCACAAGGATGGTTTGGATAAAAAAGCTGGGCATGGATTCAAGAAGATTTCATTGCCCCTGGTGCCTGGCCCGTGGGGTTAGACCTGCCCTGAGACACAGCATTTCTCGCTCTCTGGCTGCCAGAGAGACTCTCATTTATCATCCTCCCACCAGACACTGCTGTTGGGAAAAACACGGGTCTGCTGGGAATGGCCCCTGGCACAGCAGCAGAGGAAACTATGAGCTTGTTCTTCTCCAGGCTACTTGTAAAGGTCACACAGGAGATGAGCCTGGGATGTTTTTTTTCCCCCTCCCATTGTTTTGTTTGCTCTGACTCCTGGTATCCAGGTATCCATGTGCTGCCTGTCTCCTGCCAAGAGTTTCTGCTTGTCTGTGGTGTGTGCAGGCCTCAGAGAGCTGCTGGGGGGCTGGAGCTGAAGTCCTGCAGGTCAGGGTGTCCATGGCTTTGGGTTAGAAGGGACCCTAAAGCCCATCCCTTTCCAGCCCCTGCCATGGGCAGGGACACCTTTCACTATCCCAGGGTGCTCCAAGCGCCATCCAGCCTGGCCTTGGACACTTCAGGGATGTGAAGCCCCATCTTTGAGCAGCCTGTGCCATGGCCTCAGCACCCTCAGTATGCTGGGATCCAGCTGGGTGTCATGTCCAAGGGAATTACCCCATGGAGGCAGTGCATGACTGTACAAGGTAAAATAAAAAAAATCTGTATTTAAGGCTGCCAGTGTGTATTTAAAACATGCAAGATGAGTTTGGAGGTGGTGACAGCCAAAACAGTGAGTGAAAGAGATGTTTGATGCCTAAACGAGGGAACACTTGTACAGAGACAGCTTTTTTGGGTCAAAACCTGACCTGTATCCTAGAGAGGATGATGAGCCCTTGCACGAGCATCCTCTTACCCTGTGGGTCTCATGGTCTCCTTGGGGACTTCATCCCCCGTGTTTGAGGAAGTCCCAGGGGGGAGCTGTTTTCTTCCACAATGCTGCTTTGCTTCATTAGGAAATGGGATTCTGCATTTCAAAGCTGGGATGTAAATTCAGCCTCCCCTGGATGCCTTTTAAGTTGAGGTGTTTCTGCTTTGAACTAAGATTTAAATATCAAACACACTCTTTGCTGTTTGCTGGGCTGGTGGAGCCGGTTCTGGCTGCTCCCAGGGGAATAAATAATAAATATTTCCAAGGGCTCTGGCAAAGCACAGCCCAGGTCACTCCTGGGTGATGAATGGAGTGGACCCAGCTATCCTGGGAGGCTTGTTGGGGGCAAGGGAGGAGGATGGAAAAAATTGTAGCATAATCCCACTGGAGGATTAAGTCTGCTGAGCTAATCCCAGTGTCTTGCTGTTTCCAGTAACATTCCCCCTCTGGCTGCCACCTCGGCATCTAGGATGCCTTGCACCCCATCCCCACATGGCTCTGGTGCTATCCCCGTGTCCTGTCACCTCTGCCCTGAGTGACAGGAGCTGCCAGGGCACAGCAGGTGGTGCTGTGGCCATCACTGGGTTTCAGAGTTAACATCACTGGGTTTCAGAGTTACCATCACTGGGTTTCAGAGTTACCATCACTGGGTTTCAGAGTTACCATCACTGGGTTTCAGAGTTAACATCACTGGGTTTCAGAGTTAACATCACTGGGTTTCAGAGTTAACATCACTGGGTTTCAGAGTTAACATCACTGGGTTTCAAAGTTACCATCACTGGGTTTCAGAGTTAACATCACTGAGTTTCAAAGTTACCATCACTGGGTTTCAGAGTTAACCTGCAGCGCTCCAGACCAGTCCATCTCTCCTAGAGTCGTTGTTCTGAGTGATTTTGCAGTTCTTGATGAAGGGGCTTCCTGGGTGTTTTCCTTGCTGCTGTTTTGTTGTTCACCTGGAGCAGCAAAAGGAGCAGGAGAATCCATCTCCTGCAGCAGAGGAGCAGGAGAATCCATCTCCTGCAGCTCCATCCTTTTTAACCCTGCAGCGCTGCCTCTGACCTCGGGCAGGAGATGAGAGCAGCTCCTTCATTCTGCCCTCCTAAGGGCCAGGTTGTGCACAGAGTTGGGATCCAGCTGCCTGGAAAGGCAGGTTTGAGGATGTTCAGTCTGCCCCTTCCTTAGGGCCCTCCAGCTCCTTCACCTGCAGAGAGGGTGGTGGATCCAGAGGGGGGTGGTGGATCCAGAGGGGCTGGTGGATCCAGAGGGGCTGGGGGATCCAGGGGGGGGGTGGGTCCAGAGGGGGGNGTGGATCCAGAGGGGCTGGTGGATCCAGAGGGGGTGGTGGATCGAGAGGGGCTGGTGGATCCAGGGGGGTGGTGGATCCAGAGGGGCTGGTGGATCCAGAGGGGGTGGTGGATCTGTGGGCTGTAGGAGAGGAGGTGGTTCTGGCACAGGTGTGTGAGGTCTAAATGCCTCTTAATGTCTCTTTGAAAACCGAGTGAGGGCTCTTTTGGATGGGTTTTCCTTGCTTGTTTAACAGGGGGTTTATGGCCTCCCTGGCTCCCACAGGAAGCTCTGTCAGCACTTTGGAAGAGCAGGCACGTGCTGGGCTGCAGCTGTGATTAGAACCCAGCTCAGCTTTAAGCCGGGAGCAGATAAGGGGAAAATCAACGTTTGCATTTGCTTTGCAAATCTCTGGAGTGGTTTCAGATGTTCCCCTCTTCCCTCCCCCAGCTGTCCCCCCCGTGCAGTCTCCAGTGGGAGGATTTAACCCTTCTTTGCCACAGAGCCAAACTGGATTTGCCCAGACCCCTGTGTTGGGAGAGGATGTCAGGACCCAGAGGGGCAGAAAGGTGGATTCTGGCCACATGGGGAACCACCTTATCCTTATGATCTCTGTAAGAACCATCCCTCTGCTGCTGTGAAGGCTCTGTTGGCTTGATTTCCATTTTTAATAACATCAAACCTCCTCCAGAGGTTCAGGGTGGGATTTGCCCAAGGTCTGGGGTTGCTGGTGCTGGGACTGTTGTGGTCCAGAGGCTCTGGCAGAGGCTGTGGGAGCCCTGGGGAGTCCTGGGATGATGACCTGATCCTGGCAGTCAGATCCCCTCCTCTGAGACTGAACGCTGCCATTAAACCCTTCCTTTCCCAGGGCTGCACTGGGGTTTTCCCCTGCTGCTGCTTCATCCCACTCTGAGGGGGTTTTAAGGTGATTTGACACTTAAAGACTGGAGCTAACCCTACTCCATCCTTTTCTGCCTGGCTGTCATTCCTACCTAAAAAACCCGGACTGATGCAGTTACGCTTTCTTCTTCAGAACCATTTGTGGAAAATCTTGGCTTTTAGGACAATAAAAGATGCAGGAGGAGGAGGAGGAGGAGTAGAGGATGAACATCCCAAGTTGAACAATGGTCCCGTAGTGTCAGAGTCTTCACCTGGGACTCATCCCAGTCCACCCCTCAGAGGGCTGATGTCCAGGTCCCATCCCAAAATGTCGTGGTTGTCCCTTGCCCACTGCTCTGAAGGATGCTGCAGCTCTAGGGTGGAGTCTGGATTAGTTCTCTTGATTAAAAGCATCTGTTGTCCTCAGCCCCTGGGATGCTTTAAACTGCTTAAGGTGGGGCCTGGCCATCTCGGGAGGGGCTGCCTGGAGAATGAGGCTGCAAACCCCATCCCAGAGGGGTCGAGCTTTGTGCAGCTCATGGGATTATTCTCTTGCCATGCCTGGTGGCCTAATTTCCCCAGCTGTCACTAAAAGGAGGCAGGAGGATTTTTGGGATGCTCCTGGGGCAGAGCTCCCCGGCACCGGCCTTGACCCCCGCTTGCCTTTCTCCCGGTGCGTGCAGGCGCTGCTGAAGATGGACTGCCAGGGGCTGGTGGTGCGGCTGGTGCAGGACTTTGTGCTGCTGACCACGGCCGTGGAGGTGGCCCAGCGCTGGCGGGAGCTGGCAGAGAAGCTGGCCAAGGTGTCCAGGCAGCAGATGGACGCCTACGAGGCCCCGCACCGCGACAGGACCGGCACGGTGGACAGCGAGGTGAGCACGGATCCTCCCGGAGGGAAAGGGCCCTCGGGATGAGTCTGAGCCAAAACACTGGGTTTGGGTTGAGCCCAAAGGCCTTTCCAGCCCAAACCATTCCACATTTCTCTGGGGATTCCTCCAGAGCACACCCCTGTTGGAGGGTCACAGGGATCTGAGGGTGCTGGGGGCTGTTTCCCTGGGAATGTGCAATGTCGGAGTCCAGGATATCCCTCTGGCAGCCCAGGAGGGTTTGGAGACTGTACAGGGGGGTCTGGGACCTGTACAGGGGGGTCTGGGATCTG
>VXBR01006351.1:0-13678 GCA_013400215.1 Cisticola juncidis | reverse complement strand
TTTTTTTTTTTTTTTGGCATTGGACACTGCTGGGAGCCAGGGATGCTCAGAGAGGACTGAAGCCACTGTGGCTGTGCTGTGACAGCCCTGAGAGGTCTCCTTTCCAGCTGCACTGCTGTCACCAGAACCTTGGGGACAGCCAGAGCTGTCACCTCAGGAATGTGTGGAGCTGCAGGAGCTGCATTTTCCAAACAGGTCAGCCCTCACACTATGGGGAGTCTGCACAGCCCAAAGAAAGGTTTCCTTCTGTTTGTGGTGGGGGTTCTGCACAGCCCAAAGAAAGGTTTCCTTCTGTTTGTGGTGGGGGTTCTGCACAGCCCAAAGAAAGGTTTCCTTCTGTTTGTGGTGGGCAGGAGCCAGGAAAGGAAAGTGCTGGACAGGTTTGGGGTGGGGTCAGTGTCCATGGGATTTGGGCACCGCAGTGGGGACAGGATGAGGACAGAGACTGCCTTGAACTTCACACAGCTTCCTCTGAAATCCCTGCTTTTCCAAATAGCCAGAGAAAAGAGCAGCAGCAGGTACTTGGCAGGACACCTGTGGTGCCCTGATGTACTGGGATTCCTCGGTTCAGAGCCCAGAATATTCACCTGGGAGCTGTGGCAGCCTCAGGATGTCACCTCTAGCAAGGACCAAGTCACCAGGCAGCAGGGACAGGAATTAAGGGGGTTTGTGTATCAAGGTGGTTTTACACCATGGGGGATTGGATCTGTCCCTTCTCCAGCTCTTTTTCAATGAACAAATGAGCATCACCCCAGTAACTCTCAAGACAGAAAACACACGAGCCTTTATTTTTGGTATTCAGAGTTTATTTATAGGGCTGGGGTTTGGGGTCTTTTCTGAGCATCACTTACAGGGAGCAAATCAGTAGTGGGGGCTTATAAGGAATGCTTACAAAGATGATCTCACCAGCAGGTGAGCTCCAGGCAAAGCTTATCTGCCTGATGAGGAATTTGGGGGAAAGACCAGTGGTTTTCCAGCAGCTCCCCTGTCAAAAACCTTGGTTTTCTTCAGGGTCTTGTAAACACACACGAAGATGTGCATCAAGCTTGGTTTGTGTGACAGGAAATGTGAGTGTACAACATTTGCCTCTCCAACAACAGCAGCCACACAGAGATTTCAAACAGAAATCTGACCAGATGGTTCTCCTAAAGTCCTCCAAAATCCCTACATACCTCTGCTGCAGGTTAAAAGAAAAAGTCACTGAGAGTCCTCTGCACACCAAGAGGTGGAAGCCAGGGGCCTTGGATTTCACACTCAGACCTTCCCAAGTGACTGCAGCACTCCTACACAAGGCATTTTCAACAACCCATCCTTAATTAAAAGGACAAAATTAGATCAGCGGGACAACCCTCACCGTGGCGCTATTTCAAAGGATCCCTATCATTCCTTGACTTGAAAATCACAGTGTTTTATATTTATTGCAGTGAATTTGGAGCTGTTCCCTGAGCCCACTGCTGGGCCTGGAGCAAGAGCTTTGTCACCTACCACCGTTTCCAGGGGCTAGTGGGCCTTGGCTTTGGTGGGCTTCCCCGTCCTGCCCTTCTTGCAGCAACACCTGCGGCAGCAGCAGAGGCAGCACTTGAAGGAGATGAAGAGGGAGAGGAGCAGGATGCCGGCCAGGAAGGCGATGACGTCCAGGGAGTGGTACTGCACCCAGTTGAGGTCGTGGGCAGCGGGGCGCAGGTGAGGGGCCCCCTTGTGCCTCATCACAAACTCCACCCAGTGCACAGCCAGGTCCAGGGGGTGGATGGGTCTGTCCAGGTGCAGGTCGGAGAGGCGCTGGATGTTCTCCTTGTACCTGCAGACAGAGGGAGCATTTGGGAGGGGAGCGGTTCAAACCCTTAAGGTTTCACCTTTTATGGTTTTGTATATCCTGTACTGCTTTGGGGTGTAACTCTAAAATTCCATAGCTTGTCAGCTGCTGTGCTCCTGTTTTATTCAGGCAAAATAAAAGCCCTGAAACTCAAGGACACATTATTGCCTCAGGGCCCTAAAAATGTAAACAACAGTTGACTGGGTAGGGGAGCAAACTGGGGGTATATGACTTCATCACCTGAAGCTGTAGTTAAAGGATTAACCCCTGACATGTAAGTGGACCAAACTTATACTTGTCTGAAACACTTGTGACCATTGTTCATCCTGTGTGTAGCCCCTGGGAGGCTTCTGGCTGCCCAAGCGGTATCTACTGAAAACCTTTAATAAATACCCACTTTATTTTCTCAGCCTTGTCTAGCCTCTGTTCTAGGTAGGCACTCCCAGGCATCAGTTTTCTGGCACCCCAGATGGGATAAGAAAGGCTTCTGGAAAATCCTTGGACCAAAGAAACATATGGCTTATTTTAAATACCCATTTTATTCTCTTAATCCTGACTAGCCTAGTGTTCTAGGTAGCCACTGCAAGGCATCAGTATCACGGGGTGGAGTTTGTTGGAAGGACCTTAAAGCTCATTCCTCATGGGTAGGAACACCTTCCACCAGGCCAGGTTGCTCCAAACCCCATCCATGACACTTCCAGGGATGGGGCAGCCATAGCTTCTCTGGGCTTTTGTGCTACTGAGCCCCTTGAGAAAGGTAATGGCAAAGTTACAGGCCCAGGAAGTGCTGTTTCCAATGGGAAAAAAAAAAAAGAGAGAGAGAGAAAGCTCAATTTTAGGTCTCAGCAAAATCTCTAGGGTGAAGATCTCTGGTTGAAAGGGGTAGAAAAGCTGACCAGCTTTTCCAGCTGCATTATTATTATTATTGTTAGTAGTAGTGTTATTGCTATTATTGCCATAAAAACTGGGTAGGAAACAAAGTTGCTTTTTCTCAGGAACATGGTGGAGTTTCTTAGTCCTTGTCATCCTCAAAGGGGAGCAGGGGAGAGCTCTCATGTCTGAAAGAAATCTCTATGGTGCCTTTAAATCCCTTGGGCATGCTGACTGCAGTGCTGTGATGCTCCCTGGGCTCCCTCAGTGCATTCCTGCATGTCCCTCCTGCTCTGCGCTGGGATTGTCCAGCCTTGCTGAGCCAGGCAGCAGCTCTCTGTGCTCACAGAATTCCTCATGAGCACTGAGAGGGGGGAAAAAAAATGCCTGAGAAAACTCACCTGTAAGATAAATGAGTGGTAAATATGTTTGATAAACCCTTTTCAGGCTCCCCACTGACCTGTGTCACCACAGGTGTGGGAACAAAAGCTGTTTGCTGCTTGTGTCAAAGCCCTCTCTGTCACTGCCTTGGCTTTAAGAAAGTGACACATTTTTTTGGCAACTTGATGTCTTCCATTGCATTCATAGCCCAAATCCCCTGCTCCCTGCATCCTCCCTTCTCAGCCACTTCTTGTCCCCTAAAGGGCTCAGCCTGAAGGTAACCAGAGCGAGCACCAGCTTCTCCATGGAAGCAGCTGCTATCAGATCCAAACTATTGATAAAAGAAGCCATTTAGGAAGAGAAAAATGCCATGTTAAGCTGGAAGTGGATGTGCTGGGGCTACACAGTAAGAAGGGGGAAGGCTGTGCCTCTGGTACTGACTTTTTGTCGTTGATCACTGCTTTCAGGGCGGTGGAAATGTCATTGGAAGTCATCTCCAGGATGTTCAGGGTCAGCCCTGCTCCGCGGGACTCCACTCGCTTGGCGTTGTCCATCTGGTCCCCAAACAGAGGCATCAGCACCATGGGCACTGCATTGCAAATCCCCTCATAAACACCATGGGAGCCTCCGTGGGTGATGAAGGCACGAGTCTTGGGGTGGGCTGTGGAAGGAAACACAGGCTTGCTTAGCTCCTGGAATTACTGACTCCCAGCAATATGTCCCTGGGGAAAAAACATGCACAAAAAAGGGCTATGGTTGGGAATCAATCAAAGATCTGGGCCTGTTGTGAGCATCATCCCTCATGGCCAGACTTAGGGATTGGAAGAGGGGTTGTAGACCTCTGTCTTGGTTTTAGGTAATCCTCCAACTTTAGGATTAAACCAGAGCCAGGACAGGTTAAAAAGGATGTCACCATCAATTAGTTTTTCACCATCTCTTCAGCAGTAGTGAAGGTCTCTCACAGCTGAACCTGTTCTCTTACCAACAAATACTCTCCTGGCAACAATTCCACTTTAAAAGCCCAAAGACCTATCTGGAAGTGCTCCCTTGTGGACCATGAAGTTTCTTTTCAGGGACAAAAACATAGCTGGGTGTTGAGACTGCTTAGTCAGACATAAAGACTCCCATCTTTGGTCCTGAAGTGTAGGAAAACCTTTCCAAGCAGAGTTGTTTCATAATTTCACAATTCCCAGCTCAGCTCCTAAAGGACAAGCCCTGGCTCCAACAGCAAAGGCTGCAAGGAAGGTTTTGCCCCACAGTGATGGATCAGGAGATGCTAACTCACACCTGACACACAGGTGATGCCCTTGGGGCCTCACAAGAGCAGCCCTGGAGCACCAGCACCACCGTGCTGTGTCACACCTACCCAGGAGGTCGTTCTGAGGCAGCCACTTGACGAGCTTCACATTTTTGGGCAGGTTGGGGGGTGCCTTGCCTGTGAAGCGCCAGAAGACCTGGCAAGGGAAGCAAAGCCCACATCAGATCCCAGCAGGAGAAGGCAGGGAGGACCTGAGAACAGCATGGAGCTGCTCTGCTGTAAGGGGAAGAGGGAATTGGTACCGTCTGAGGGACTGTTCCCAAGGCCTCCGCAATTTCCATGGCTTTCTTCATGGGAATCTCGGACACCATGGATCCCAGTGAGAAGACAACGATGCCGTGTTCTCCAGAGGCATTCACCATGGCTTCAAATTCCTGCCAAAGGAAAGCAAACCTTTAGTCCAAGCCCTTTCTCTTGCCAGAGCTGGAATTGCTGTCACGTTCCCACACAACTCCCTGGAAAAGCAACAGAACAAGCAGTGAGCGCAACAAAATTAGGACCAGGAAAACGAGTTGTTATTGACAGTTCTGCATCCAAAGCAGCACAGCCAGCAGGTCCAGGAGGGGATTCTCCCTTCTCCTGAGACCACACCTGGAATCCTGCATCCAGCTCCAGGGCCATCAACATGAGAATGACATGGGGCTGTCGGAGCAAGTCCACAGGAGAACCATGGAGTGGACAAGGAGAAGGAGCACCTCCCCTATGGGGACAGGCTGAGACACTGGGGTCCTTCAGTCTGGACCACAGAAGATTTTTGTGTGGAGACCTCAGAGCTCCTTTTCTGTGCCTGAAGAGGCCCAGAAGGAAGCTGAAGAAGGACCCTTTGTGAGGAACTGGAGTGATGGGACAGGGACTAATGAGTTCAAACCAAAAGAGGAAATTCGTGTTAGATATCAGGAAGAAATCCTTCCCTGTGAGGGTGGTGAGTCCCTGGCACAGGGTGCCCAGAGAAGCTGTGACTGCCCTTGGATCCCTGGAAGTGTTCAAGGGGAGGATGGATGGGGCTTGGAACCACCTGGGATAGTGGAAGGTGTCCCTGCCCGTGGCAGGGGCTGGGGGCTGGATGAGTTTTAATGTCCCTTCCAGTCCAACCTGTTCTATGATCCTAAAGAAAATTAGTCTTGGGGAAGTAAAAATGGGCACATTTAACCCAAGTCTGGATTCAGAGCTGATGTTCTTTTCAGGCCACGGAGCTGCAAGAGAGAATTAAAATTCTGGAAGAGAGTTCTGACAGCAGGTAACTCAAATTTCTAATATCCGGATTTATTGTATCTGCTTTGGGTATGATAACACTGAACTGCTGCCAGTTTTGTCTCTCTTTTGTTTGAGCGATTTAAATAATAGAAGGAGATCTAGCACTGGAATCCAGGAACAAAAGGATTCCAATGAAGCAGAAAAAAACAGCCCAAGGCTGGAGCAAAAATTCTTTGAAATAGAAAGTTGTTTGGTCGAGCCAAGGAAGGAAAGGCAAAACTGGAGGAAATTATTGCAGGCATCAGAGTTAAATAAGGAGAATACAATGAACTAAATGTTCCTGTAAATCTGGCAATTGCAGTCTGGTCTCTGGGATCTGAGGGGATAACCAGAGAGCCATGGAATGCTTTGGGTTGGAAGGGACTTTGAAGGGACTTTGTCTCATTCCAACCCTCTGCCCTGGGCAGGGACAACAGAGACTATGTCAGTTTATGCTCTTTTCCATATTTCTGTGGCTGTGTCGAGCCATATTTAATCCTGTTTCTATTCTGTGGGACATCAGTTTTACTTTGTTTTTTTAGATGTTTTTGAGTTCCAAGGTCTGACTTTCTACTATGAGGAAACTCTTTGTAGCCCTGCTTTGGCAATATGCAGATTATTTTAGTAGTGGTTTTAATCAGCACCTGCTCATACTTTTACAAAAACTGAAGAATCATGGAAAAATAAGAGAATTACGAGGATTTCTTAAAGCAGGAGATATCCCAAACTGAGGAATTTTGGCACAGTTGAAGCAAAATACAGTTACAGTACAGAGTATTTTACACAGAAGTGACACAAATGCTGCTTTGCTGGTGGCAGGGATTTCATTTGGGCCTGCCTGAACTGTCTGAAGTTCATGGAAGGTTGGGAGTGACCCACAACCCCTGGCCCTGCACAGACACCCCAACAATCCAATCCCTGCCTGTGCATCCCTGAGCCTGGGGCCCTGTCAGCCTGGGGCCATGCCCATTCCCTGGGGAACCTCTTCAGTGCCCCAGCACCCTCTGGGAGAAGAACCTTTCCTGATCTCCAGCCTGAGCCTGCCCTGAAACAGCTCCAGCTGCTCCCTTGGGTGCTGTCCCTGGCTGCAGAGAGCAGAGGCTGGAGCTGTTCCTCCACTGTCCCTCTTAAGGAAGGTGTAGACAGGAAAAAGGAAAAGGGGATGGAAACAGAAAGGAAAAATTGGAAAAGAAAAAGCCTTTTTTTTTTTTTTTTTTTTAATGCAGGTTTTACTGGGAATGCAGAGGAGTCCCACAAACTAACTTTTCCCTCACTGCTCAAGGGATGCAGCGGTGCAAAATGCATTCCCAGCCACTTTCACCTGGCATCACTTATTCCAGCCCGGGAGCTCCATCTCCTGGAGAGAGCTCACAGTGCACCCACAGCTAAACGGAAAAGACGGGAACTAACCTGGGATAATTTGTTTTCCTGAGTGCAGCCTATGCCTCCGACCAGGACCATGTTGGGCATGAGTGGCCTGGGGTACTCAAAGACAAAGTCATATTTCATGAGCCAAACAGCGGCGTGGCTGAACAGCTCGGGCACGGTTGCCTCCCGCCGCAGGAACTCCCGGATCAAGGGATCATAGGGGGAATAAAGGGCAGAGCAGGCCAGGGAGCTGCCCAGGGTGGCCAGGAGGTTGCCCAGGCGCTGCCGGAAGGACATGCGGTCCGTGGAGCGTGTGAAGAACCGCGGGACGTAGGAGGGAGGGCTGGGACACATTGTGGCCTGGAATTCCAAGCTGCATGGCAGCCCCCGCAGGAAATACACGGAGGGCAGGGACAGATATTCTGCCAGTATCTGCCCACATGGGAAGAAAGGATCCATAAACACGGCATCAAATTTGCTTCCCTCGAGGTATTGGATCAGCTCTTTTTCAGACAGGAGACGCTTGCAGGAGTCCAAGAACATGCTTGTAAAATTGGCAATTTTGGAGAGTTTTTCCAAGAAGGACTGAGGTGTGAAGCTCCTGTGGCCCATCTGTTTAAACTCCTCCTCCACAAACTCCTTGGTGTAGGACACGGGGTAGGTTTTCAAGGCATAAATTGGGGATGAATGGATCCGCAAATTCACCTCCGGCGCAACCACCACGATTTCGTGTCCCCTGTCCCTGAGCTTCTCCACAATCGGGCGCATGCTGAGCCAGTGGCTGCCATCGATGGGTATGACCAAGAGCTTCCCACCTTCACCAGGGGCCCACAGCAGCAAGAAAAACACAGCCCAAGATGCAAGAGAAAGGAATCCTGGCTTTGGAGAAACCATTTCCCTGGTGCCACTAACGAAGTTTTGAACGGTGGTGGAACTGCAGCCAGGGATGAGGAATGAATCACGGGGTGCTTCCCACTTGAATTTTAACTATGGTGGGTGAAGGGGTTTTTAATTTTTAACAGGCAGAAATTGGGGTAATTTTTAACTGTAGGTAAATATTGGGTTTATCATCTGTGTGCAGGGGGAGGTGTTTCAGTGAGTGGGTGCCGCAAGGTGAAGTTGAATGTTTGAATTGACACCAGGAGGGAGGAGTGACCAACAGCCTGTGGGTCTGAGAGGCTGCATGAGAGCCATGAATGGGACTGAGCCAGCAATCACTACAGCATTAACATCCAGTTAATGATCAACCCTCTGCCTTGAGTCCACTGCACTGATTGGACATGGAACACGGCACACATCTGATCTTTGGATTGCTTTGTGCCCCCGAGCGTAACCAAGAAGCAAAGATTGACAGAGGTTTGACACAGAGTGGGTTGTAAAGGTGTATCTCCAGATTTGTTGCTCTATCACAGCAGTTATCAAAGTGAAAGCCCTGAACTTACAGTAGTAAAGTGTTGCAAGCTGAGCAATACCTCCTGCTGTTGCAATACCATAATGGCCTGAAAGCAGGGATATCAGCACCATTTGTACAGCACGAGGGGAATCTGAACAAGGGACAGTAGTTACAATCCTGAAGGCTTCCTTTCCCAACCATCCTCTTATTTGCTGTTTTGCACTGCTTCTTGCACAAATCCAGAGGCAACAGAGCTCCCTCTGTAGTCTTTGCACAGTCCTGGTTTTGAGTTGTTGGCACACATGGAATCACGGAATATCCTCAGTTAGAAAATCCTGACCCACAAGGATCATCGATCGAACCCCTATCCTTGCACGGACACGCCAACAATCCCACCCTGGGCATCCTTGGAGCACTGTCCAAAGGCTCCTGGAGCTCTGGCAGCCTCGGGGCTGTGCTCATTCCCTGGGGAGCCTGGGCAGTGCCCAGCACCCTCTGAGGGAAGAAACTTTTCCTGATCTCCAGCCTCAACCTCCCCTGATGTTCTGTGCTTCACCCAGCTTCATGTACAGTGGCACAGCAAAAGTGCCTGGGTATATCCACAGAATTAATTCTATATTTCCAATTTTTGTCCAGTCAGGTCTCCTGCAATTAACTGGTATTCCACATCCCTTAGGGATATTAAATCCTCTGACCTAGAGTTATTTTGTCATTTACCTGGATACTGAGCATGTCATGAGTGATGGTGACAACTCGACCTAAGCTCTCCTGGAGAGAAACCCTTCAGCAAGCCTTGTGATCAGCTCAAAGCCTAAGATTCCCTCTCCCATGCCATCCTGGGATTTGATCACACCCTGCCTCAAGCACAAACATCACTACAGGAAACACTTAAAGCACATCTTGAACAAACACCAACACCACCCTTATGGTAAACCAACGACAAACCTTTGAGAGTGGCTTCTTTTGCTGACAGTTGATGCCTCCAACATAGACCATGTTGGGCATGATGGGGCGCGGATACTCAAAAACAAAGTCGTATCTCATCAGCCAAACTGATGCTTGGCTGAACAGCTCCTGCATGGTTACATCCCTGTGCAGGAACTCGGAGGCCAAGCTCTTGTAGTTCAAATAAAACAGGTGACAAAGCAAAGGCTCTGAGACCCCGATCAGGAAGTTCTTCACACGCTCTGGGAATGTCATGTGGTCAGAAGCGGAGGAGAAAGTCCTGGGCACGTAGGATACAGGGCTGGGAGACTGCGCAGCTTTGTAGTCTAAGGTACAAGGAAGGCCACGCATGAAGTACACAGAGGGGAGAGAGAGATAGTCAGCCAGAATTGGCCCACAGGGCAGCACAGGGTCCATCATGATGGCATTGAATTTGCTGTCCTGGAGGTACTTAATGAGTTCTTTGTCAGATAAGAGATGCCGACAAGCAGAAGAGAACATGTTGGTCAGCTCTGAGATGTTGCTGAGTAAAAATGAGAGCGTTAAATCAAAGCTCTTTTCCCCCATCTCCTGATAGTATTGATCCACAAACTCCTGTGTGTAAGGCACTGAATATGTTTTGATGGTGAAGGACTGGGAGTTTTTCAAGAACAAGGCAGCATCAGGAACCACGGCCACGATCTCGTGCCCCTTCTCCCAGAGTTTCTCCAGGACCATGCGCATGCTCAGCCAGTGACTCCCATCCTGAGGCACCACCAAGAGCTTCCCACCATCTGCCAGACTCCAGAAAGCAAGGAAAAGCACAAGCCCAGCATGTGCCTGGTGCCTCCACATAACTATCATGGGCAGGAAAAGAAATGAGCTGCTCCTCCTTATGTTGTCCAGCAGCATGTGAAGAAAAATGTCCTTGTACCTCATTTATATCATGGTGGACTTTAATGTTTATCTCTACAAAATGATACAGGTTATTGGAGTTCAAAGACCACACTGCTGATAAAAACCTTGATTAAATTGCTATTGAGACACCTATGCTTTTCTATGCATTTAGGTTATCTCGAATTATTTAGAATAATCAGCTGAAAAAGCAGTTGTTTGTGGAGGGGTTTTGCTGTGTCAGGGTTGCTTCAAGTGACTCACTGTGCAGTCAACTGTCCTGGGCCAGATTCAAGTCAGGAATCAAATTTATGGCCACTCCACAGAGCTTATATCACAAGAATTGTGTCGCCCTGTTGACATGCAAGACCTAAACTCCCAACCTTTGCTCAGGAAGGTGGCTGGAGTTCAAAGAGAATGTTCCCCAAGCAAGCAGGAGCTGACACGTGGAGCAGTGGAGTCACTAAAGTTTGGGTAACACATTAACCAACCACCTTTCACCTTTTTTAGCAAAACAGTGATACAGCAGAAAGCACAGTTTGTGCTCAAGAGGGGCCATCAGAGTTAACATGTGAGTGGCTCGAGGCTGAACATCTTTCTGAAAAGCTACGACGCAGCAGAACATGTGGCTTTTGCTCAAGACGGGCCATGGGAGTTCAGGGTGAGAGCCTACAGGACAAATGGGTTTGAAAGTTCTTAATAACAGTCTCTTTCCCAAATTTTGGACAGCTTGGCTGTGGTATGTGGTATGTTGAAGTCCACACTTGTGGACAGAAGGGCCTGGCCAAGCAGATCTCACCTACAATTAAGGCATATTCTACATGGACAGGAAAAAACTAGATGTCAAAAGTTGGCAAGTTTAGAAAAGCAATACAAGATGTGGGAATGGTACTTGGACAAGAGCTGGCTGGAGAAGACAAATTCTTTCAGATCCCCTCAACCAAGCACTCCTGAACAGAGTGAACTCTGAGCAGTTTCTCCAGGCCTGGAAAAGTTTTCTTGGAGCAGGTAGGAATGATGGGAAGCCTAATCCACGAAATGGCTTCCTTTGCCAAAGGCACCTGAGTGTGATAAATACACTCCAAGGCTAATCCTAAGTGTTATTCCAAGATTAAGACTAAATGTGTCCTAAAATCTTTATTTGGAGAGGAGGTCCTCCATGTGGCCTATTAAAGAAAATGGATTCTTAAAAGCCAGCAAGACAGACTGTAATGTTTGTGGAAAATGCACTAAATAGGAAAGAATTTCAGACATCAGTGGGGAGGTTAAGGTTGGACATTAGGAAAAATTTCTTCACGGAAAGGGTTGTCAAGCACTGAAAAGGGGCTGTCCGGGGCAGTGGTGGAGTCATCATCCTTGGAAGCATTCAAAAAAAAAAGTGGATGTGGGCCTTGAGACACAGTGGTAGACCTGGCAGTGCTGGATTAATGGTTGGACTTAGAGGGCTTTTCCAGCTTTAATAGTTCCATGATTTGATGCAGTCCCATTCTCCAGCTGGTGAAGCAGAACTGTGGCTCTAGCAAGCAGTGGGGTAGAACTGAAAGACCAAAAACTAGAAGAGGTGGAGGGAAGGGATTCTAACCTGCATTTCCACATTTCTGTGGTAAAAAGATCGCAAATAATGAGGTGAAGCAGCATTAAACAAGCCTTAAGGTGGCAGTACATCCTCAGGTAGTAAACTCAGAGTTGCAGAAACACCCTTACCTTGCATAAAGGCCTCTCAAATCTCCTGTTTGGTACATAATCATTCCCACCTAGTTAAGTTCTGCTAACATTGCAGCCAAACGTGTAGCATCTGTGAGACACTAATACAAAACCCTATAGAACAACACTAAAGAGGTGAAAAAAACCCTCAACCCAAGCCCTTGAGGCCAAGCTCAGAAAAGCTTTTTTTAAAAAAAGTTCAGAAAAGTTCAGCAAAAGTTCATAGAAGTTGTGACACTGGATTTTGAACAGCACACGAATACCCTCCACATGTTTACAAGTGCAGAGACTGAAGTCCACAACCCCAGCCCGTTCCAAAGGTGAGACAGCAGGAGAAAGTCAAGCACAAGTACAGAACTGAGTGCCAAGGTTGTAAGCTGGAAACAGTACAGCAAACATCCGAGCTAAGGGAATCCAAGATTATCTCTCCTGTAAGCCTACAAATCCTGGCAGGCAGCCTGTACCTCTTATTAACCCCCTAAATGCCTTTTAAATTCAGTGGATTTGTCTACAAAAAAGAAAATCTGTGGCTCTTGAGAGGCTGATTTGGGTTTTTTTGGGGCATGGTGTGAAAAAATACACCCTTTTGACTGCTCTAAGCTTGCTGCATTTCAGTGTTAGTCAAATCTTGGGAGAAACTATCAGTTTCCCTTGAGCCTTTAGCTATGATTTTCCAAATTTTACAGATCTCTGCCATAATTCTTTTCATGGGTTTAGCTGTGCACTTTATTTCATCTCTGCTTTTCTAGCCCGAGGGCCAAGTTTGAATCCTCTGGTTTTACTGTGTGAGATTTGGCTTCTTTTGAAGTATCAGCCTCATCTCAGCATTTTGTAAAGCAAATATATGAAAAACCCATCAGGAATAGTTATTATTAAAAATAGAATCTATGAAGATACTCTGCAAACCACAAAATCTATTTGAAAACACATTAAAAAAAAAAGACTGACATGAATCCAACATACATTTTATAAGAATAAAGTAACATATACTCTGTTTTTTAGATGATGGATGAAAATTTAGCAAACGAGCATCACTGGCCTGGGATAAATGAGCTGGAAGAATGAGCCTATAAAAGCCTAAAGAAGGTCAACAAAGGCAAAGTTCTGCCTCTAGAATGGGATAATTCGATGCCACAGGACAGATGTACTACAGCTTGCCTGCAGGAGATGACCAAAACTTCAAGAAAAAAATGAGATTGACGGTGACAGGACAAAAGGCAACAATCACAAGCTGCAACATGGAAAATTTGAACTGGATACAGGAGTTAATTTGATATAATAAGGTGTGTTCACTATAGGAAATATTTAAAATTTGACAAGACAGAGAAGGGAACAACCTGACCTGGACATAGGCTGATGGGAGGTACGCAGAGAGACCTCTAATGACTTTCAAGAAGAAAATGTTTGAAGAGCCAATGACAATTCAAAACACAGAAAATCCTACTTTAAGGGAGAACAAAGACACAATTGTACAGGAAATCAGCCAGAGGATAAATGGACACCTTCTCAAATCAAAGTGTGTCTTCCACTGTTACCAGCAGCCTACTCCAAAACCAAAGATGATTTGGAGCAGAAGCACAGGATCGATGGGGAGTCTCCCAGAGCTAATTCCATATACAGCACTTTCTCCACCTTTCTGCTCTGATAATCCTTCACCAGAACCAGCACCTTTCCGCAAAGCATGAGCAGTTGCAAATCCACATTTCTGACCAAAAGCTGTGTATCAGCTCTGCTGAGATTTCCAAAGCTGGCAAGAACAACAAGAGAAAACAGAGAGAGT
>VXBR01006350.1:328305-344074 GCA_013400215.1 Cisticola juncidis | reverse complement strand
AGATGCCCACAAGAGCCCATCCCAACAGGGGTGAGTGCATTTTATGGGTTTTGGGAAATCAGCATAATTGATTAAAAGCACCAATTAGGAGGATTGTGGGGATTCAAGCCCCTTCTCTGGAATCCTCCTTGGCACTGGCTGGACTTTGTCCATGGGATTGGATCTCCAGGAGTTGTTCCCAACCCTGGTTCCCAGAAGAACCAAGACAGCTCTGGGGCCTTGCACCCCCAGGGCTTGGAGCTCTGGGATTTTTGTCTTTCTGCTTAAGGAAAGGCCAAGGAAAAGTATTGGGAAAATGAGTCACTAATGCAATAGGCTACAGAGCTGCAAATGTGTGAAGAATACACAGAATATAGAAAAAAAAAAAGGCAAAAAGGGCATCAGAGGAGCTCTTCTGCACAGGACCCTGGAGAGCTCCCACAGCAGCCCTGCCCCAGCTCCCATCCTAGGGAGGATGCTCCTTCTCGAGAGCCAACCTGCTCTGCTGCTGCCACCAGAAATGACAAAAATCCTTCTTCATTTAGCACATTTCATGGGTGAATCAATAAATAAATGTTGGATCCTGGGGGAAAGGGGGAATTTTTAAAGTTTGCGCTCAAATATTAAATAACATTAAACTCTTTGCCACTCTTTTTAATGTAAAGGTGCTGCTGGTGTAGCCCTGATTCTGCACCCTTTGCTGAGCACACTCAAGCTCCAGAAGGTCTAATTCCTTCCACCCAATGCCACGGCTGGCATTTGGGAATAGATGTTTATTCAGAGTGAACCGAAGAAGGAAAGAAATAATCAGGTTATCAGCAGCCAACAAAGCACACATACTGTGATGATTAATATGCATTTGAGTGGAGAACTGCTCTTTTTGCCATTAAAACTTGTATTACTTAAATCACATCTTTCATCAAAGTCTTCTAATTGCACTACAGTTTGTGATCATTTAATTATCTGTGTTTTCTTTTTGAGATGGTATCTCTAAAATGTACCGTATATATCAGAGTACTCCCCTGCTTTTAAGTGTAACTTGGCCAAAGGAATTTCTCCTAGGGAAAAAAAAAAAAAAAGGCATTTCAAAAGCATTTTCCTCTTGTCCACTTCAGGCTGAAGCAAGTTAAAAATGCAGAACACTCTCAGCTCTTCATTTGAAGAGGTAGACATCATAATTACAAATTCCTGCTGCAGTTTAAGGTTCACAGGACAAACTCACAATAGCTTCATTACAAATTCCCTGTGATCTCTTCATACATTTTAAGCACCTGGAATATTTGCATTTCTGATTTTACTGGTGCAGCCTTAACAAGAGAGAGATAGTCTCACTCACTATGAACTGGATGAGGCTCTGAACAAAAGTGGTTTTTTTGTTGATTCTGGGTGTAACTGAAGAGAAAGAAGGAAATAGAGATTTTAAAAAATGGTAAAACCATTGCACTGTGATTTCTTTTGTGACTTATTCCAACTCACCTTTTAAGAGATCATCTCTTCTTAATGGAAATAAAATTATTTTTTAAATGTTCTTTTTCCTGCTCCCAGTGAGATGTCCAGGATTTGAAGGTTCTGCCAGGTCTGCTTGGAAAGAAAAATAAATGAAAACCCCTCCTGTTGAGGGTTTACTAGACTCTAATGAAGTTAAGATTTCTTTAGGATCATTCAGAGGAATAGAGATTTGCTGCTTTTATTAAATGGAGTAGAGATTTTCATTAAAGAAAATCTAAACATGCTGGGAAATCAAGTTTTACAAATATGGTCCTTTGTCCAATTAACTTGTGATATAGTTCTTTGCATGGGGTAATTGTGCATATATTATATGTGTACATAAAATCTGCAGTGACACACAGGAACAGCATGTTGGAAATAAAGTGGTTCAATGAAAAATATCTCAGAATGAGGTTAGTTACAACAATTTTCTTCTTATCTGTGAAATTTTTTTGCATATTCAATGGATTTTAACAGTATTTGGTGTCATATTTGGCTGGAGATCAATTGATTTGTCTGATTAGAGCACAAGATGTCATGGAAGTGTGAGACAATCTGTGGTGATAAAGATATATGTAAATAACTTCATAATATAATACAAAGAGAAGCTGATAAATGCAATTTATATGAAGATAATAGATTTTCTTCACATATGGGTAAGTATAAAATACATGTAAATATGAACCATTCTTCCAGACACTTTAATTCCTCTTACAGCACCATCAGAGCTGGCACTTCTCTAATGACAATATCATTCTTTGAAATATTTTTACAGTGATAAAGAAGGATGGTATTTAATAAAGAGGTAATTAACAAACCATAATACCTAAACATCCCTGTTTATGTGGGGTAGCAGATTTTTTATATACTCATTTTAGTCAGCTCTGACAGCAAGTCTGTGCCTGATGGTTATGCCAGTCATAATTAAAACTCTTTCCCATTACATTCATTATCACAACAGATGGGATGATTTTGAGAGTAAGAGGTATCAGTTTTATATTAAAAAAAGAAATTACTTGTGCCACTCTGTTTTTCTGCTCCATCCCTTTGTTTTCTTTTTAAAGAAAAGGAAGGATTAACTTAAACACCAAAGCTCTGGTATTAATATTAAGGCACTACAGAAACCACAAACAGGATGATTGGAATCTGAAAGCTAAACATGGGAATGGATCCTAAGCCATGATAATAATTTAGCGCTGCAAGCTGTATTTACAGATCAGGTTTATAGCATAAAATCATAAATGGAGAGAATTATCACCAGCCACCTCAGGTAATTAGCAACCAGTCACTTAATTGACTTTTAGCACTGCTCTGAAGCCACTGATACAATCTGGGTGTGGCTCCTGATGGAAAAATCAATGTCAGTCGTACCTTGGAGCTGTTGAATGTTCAAACTGTAATTTCCAATAAGAAAATGTCAACTCAACAAATTAACTGGGACTTTTTGGTGCTTTTTTTTTCTCTTGGTGAAATTAAAATCATTTACCATGGATAACCAAAACAAAGCCAAGACCAAACAGAGAAAATAAAACACTGAATAGCGTTGAGTAACAGAAACTATTTGTGCACTTGAATGCCTTTGGAATCCTGATTGCAGCTTTAAAGCTCCTTTGTTCTTGAGCCCAATTCACAGGTTAGAATGAAGGATATTCATTGTTTGAGAGTAAAACCACTCAGCACCTTGTACTCCATCATATTTTCATGTAAATGAGGAAGGGTTTAGTAAGACAGGCACAGTTCCTCAGAAGGAACAGGTGGGAAGCCAACTGTGTTTTCCTTTTAGATCCATGGAAAACAATTTTACTTAATTACACAATTATCCCAACCAGCATTTTTTTTTCTGCCTGAAGAGGAGCACAGAAATGCATGAGCTACCAAAGTGATGAGATGAATGGTTCATTGCTCAGCATCCACTTTATTGGAATGGCCAGTCCCTGGCATTCCGGGCAGAGGTACAAAACACACTGCAGCACACAGGTGTTGAACAATTTTCCCTTGGAAAGGTTTCCTCCTTTCCCTCATGCTCTGTGTGCTCTCCAGAGCTGCCATTTCAAACAGCTGCTGGCTCCGTGCCTGTAGCTGGGAGCAATTCATCACTTCAAAAAGCCAGCTCAGCACACTCGAACCATCTGAACTATTTCCACCATCCCACTTTGAATTTGAGAATATAATTGGGGGGGAAGAGAGGATTTCAACTCTCATTGCTGTCATTGCTGCCCCAGGAGAGAGGCAAAGAGTATTTCCNTTCCATTCCATTCCATTTCTATTCTACTCTATCCTAATGTCATTCCTATTCTATTCCATTCCTATTCCATTCCTATTGTCTTATTCTATTCAATCCTATTCTACCCTTCATTTATTTTTACACTCTTTAATATAACCTTTGACATAAGTCCTAACTCAGAAGTGTTCAAGTCCAAGAGGAGAAAGACTTTTTCACCAGTCTAAGTAGTTGAGGGAAGGGTGATTTGCTCAAAATTGATGGAGAAAAAAGCTATTTTTGGCTGAAAGTGTAGGACTCCTGTTTTCAGTTTAATTTTCTCAACATGTATTCATTTCTGTTACTGTTATTTATACACAAGTGTAGGTTAGTCCTTAAACACTTACTAGACAGTAGGAATAAAACACAGAGACCTCCAAGAGAAAAAAACACTGTGATTTAGAAGGAAGTTTTTGAATTTGCACTTTCTGAGAAGCCTTAATGGAGCAGAGTTCCTGTGCTAGGGAAAATTTCATTTTGAAACCCACCCAAATAAGTGTTACCCTTGCTGCTGACATTTCTAATCCTTTACTTCTGTTTCTGTGGCTGAAAATTGGAAGTGGGTCATGCTGAAACATTGATACCTGTTGCAGATTTTCTACAGATGAAAAAGAAGGACCTGGCTCAGCAGTTCAATAAAGTTAATCAAAAGCAGATAATCATAAGATATGAGGCTTTCTCCAAAGCAAAATTAATGCTGAAGTCACAGGAGCAACAAATAGGAGAGAAATTCTAACAGAGAAGTTGATACAACTCCAAAAAGCTCCAGATGTTCATTTGCAGGTAAAAACTTGTAATTAAACTTTCCAGACACTGCATTTCCAGAGATTAGAACACTGAACTTTACATATGAAGCACTGATGAATATGAAACCAAACGAAATGATTCCAGTCAGATGGGAACAGGCTGATTCCAGACATCTGTAATCTGGCTGTTTATAATCAGCCCTTACAGTCACTTTTACCAGGCTGTCCTTGAGAAAATGGAGCAGTACAACATTAATCAACATTTCACCTGAGGCTGTGGGCTCAGGACACAAAGAAATTGCTCTGAAATTCCAATCATCCTTCAAAAATGTGCTGGATCAAAACGTTTCTGTTGTTATGGGCACACACATTTGATATTTACCAGTCCAGTTTGGACTAAACTCAGTAAAATCTGGGGTAAATCAGTGCCACTGTGTGAATGCCAGCTACTTATTTTTCAAAAATAGGTGTAGACATCAAAAAACTCACACATAAGTGTGAACATACATTACACAGGCACCCTAATATAACATATATAATATATTATAACATATATTACACAGGCAACCCTAAATACCCATCCTGTGGTATTTACACAGCAGGATGGGAGCAGTGTTATCACAAAATGCTCCAGAGAAAAGAGATTAGCAATAAATGTTCCCTCACCTGCCTCATCAGTGCAATCCAACATTTTCTATGATGTGATGGAATTCTTTACAGGTTTACAGCGACTCCTCAACTTTTCAAATCTTTATCCCCCGTCTTTCCACACATAATGGATTCCAAAGCAACACTTCACTGAGAAATCTTTTAACTTTCCCCCTAATTTCTCTGCTGAATTCTCTGCAAGGAGATGCTTGGGCTTGTGCATTTTGCATAATGTAAACACCTGCATACAGGAGGGCTGCAATAAAAAGTTAATTATGTCACAAGAGTTGCAGGATCTTCCTTTGGATTTTCTCTGAGAGGAAAAGCCAAATCCCACTTGCAGCCTGTCAGCTTTCCTTTGAATTGCCACAATAATTAATATTCTTTTCATCTAAAAGTCTGCCACCAAAATGGGACAGGTGGTTTCAAGAGCTGCTAAAAGCTGCTAAATATCTCTGGCAATGGTGCCACAATGTCACTGCAATGATGGCCTTCCCCCTCCCAAAAAAAATTATCACAAATTTAGTTTAGGTGTTTTAAATGGAACTCTACTGATTTCCCTACACATTCATTTATAGAAAGGTGGGTTTATACAGAGATTTATAGAGATATAGATGTGAAGGGAACAGGGGTGAATCCTGAATGCACAGAAACAAAGGAGAAGATGACTCAATATTTCAAGAACATCTAAATTTCCAGCTTGCTGCTCATCCCAGGGTGCAGACAGTCCTGAACTTGCAGGTTAGAAAATGTCAAAAAATACATCACTGTTCAGCAAAATCCAACAGAGAAGGAAGCAAAGGAAATAAATAATAATTATAAAGAAGCCTGTGGAATGCTGGAAGGTCACACCAGCTCTGAAATCAAATTTCAAAGTGCAGCCAAGCCTTGCTTCCCGAGGCCCTCAGAAGTTCAATTAGCCACAAACTCCTCCCCAAGTTTTCTGTCAATATAAGCAAAGCTGCTGTGCCACCTGGTGAACATTTTCATGTGCAAGAGTCTCTTTTGCTGTATTCCTCTATATAAAAGGCTAATTCAAGTGCTCTTGGCAACCTTTGTTGGTGCCTGCATTAAGATGTGTGAATAGTTGCAATCAGTAATGAGAGAGAGACTCCACTTCTGCCACCACGGAGCACTGGGCTTTTGTCAGCACATAACTAATGTGCTCATTATTTCTCACCAATACATCTTTTAATTTTGGAGAAAATGAAGCAGCATTATTTGTGGCATTTAGGAAAAAAAAAATCTACAGGGATAATAGATTTGAGTAAAATATCACCGTGTTTGCAGCTAGTGAATTGATCAATCATGATCAATGATAAAATTGGAATTAGATGATCAGACTTGAGCATCTTTAAAATGTGTTCACTTTCAATATTTTTTCATTGAACACTAAATAATTCTTGGCCCATCAGCTGCATGGATCATCCCATTAAAAATATTTAATAACACTGTGGTATTAAATGTTCTCCAAATTGTTAAATCAACGCTATCAGACACAAACCACACAAGACGGGTTATTCTCAACACTTTGAATCAAATATCCTGAATAAAGCCTCTCTTAGATATCTGAAATATCTTCTGGAAATGCACAGCACTCCAGAGCTGCTCTTTTGGCCCATCCCTTTGCCAGCTGACCCTGTATCTATGAGTATGATCACCAAAAGTCATTAATTCAATCAAATTCAGGACAAAATTACCCCAAAATTAGGACACAGACATGCCTGGCCTAATGTGCATTGTGCTGCTCAAATAAAGAGGGGGAAAACACGGGAATGTGGAATTCCTGATAATCTTATCCCACCTTGCTTAGTGGCTCTTTGCTGTTAGTCCTGATTTTTACCTGATAGAAAATACATCTTCTATTTTGAAGGAAGTCTGGATTCAGATCAAATCTTGATTCGTGTTTCATGCTCTAGAAAATCCACCTTCCCAGAAGACTGAAGAAAATATCTGCAGAATTTTAGAGAAGGTCAGCACTTAAAGCAGGTCTTGGCTCAATATCTTTACAGTTTTTCAGTCTCTAAAATTGTTCTGCTACCTTGAATTCAGTTTAGGGAAAGTCATTTTCTCTATATATTTTCCCATCAGTTTTTGATGATTTAGCCAACACACTGATCCTCCTTTTAGAATTAGTTAATTTATATTTTCTCTTGACTTCAATATAATTTGTAGTGTTGGACCCGCTCCTATTTTTTATTATTTTCATACTGGAGGTCTATAACTCCTGCATGAGAATAAAACTAAATTAACCCTTCCGTACAAAGGTCTAAATCATTTGGCAGGATATTGTGTTTTCTAATAGAAAACAACATCAGTTTTTGGACAACTAAATGAACTTTTGGAATAATCCAGAAACATATTTTCTGCAGAAATTTCCTTAGGTGAACAACAGTGAGTTATAGTTTTAAACTTTGCTCTCATTTTTCATCTAGTAACCAAATAATATTTATTCATAAGAACATAAATCTTTTTGGGTATGGATTGAAAGAATCCATCAGATGGCAGGTGTGCCATTGGCCATTATACACTTATTAAAAACTTTCTGGTATCTAAGGCCTCAGCCCTTTAGAGAAAGTTAATTAAAGTTCAAAACTTTGTGACAGAAAGAAAACACACCTTTTTTCCTTTCCTAAAAAGTTCAAGTTTCTGGATGAAAAATTTACCTTATATTAAAATAAGAAAGGAAATTGAAGGCCATAATTTGGATGATGAATTTTCTGCTTTTCTTTCTGTTTCCTCTACAGAAACTGCTCTCTCAGCTGCCCAGTGCCCTTCAAAATGGGGACCCCAGCCAGAAAGCTCCACCCCTATCAATTCCCAGGGGTTTGTGGCATCTCTCAATCCTTTTTGGCTTTATTTGAAATCCTTTTTGGCTTTATTTGACATGAGGCTCATCCTTCGTATTATCAAGGGCAGATTATTCTGCCTGAAGGAGCCTCACTGATCAGAATCCAGTTTGCCACCACTCACACCATTTCTAGGGGCTGATTTTCCATAAATCTGGGGGTTTGACCACTCTCCTGGCTGCCCTCACAGAGGTTTTTGGGGTGGGAAACCAGAGCAGGACTCGAGGAGCTGTCCCTGGGTGTGCCCCCTTTAGAGGATGGAAATGATTTCTCACACAGCCCACAACTTCCAGGATTTCCTCAACCCCAAACCTTGAGCATCATCTTCAGCCTGCCATGAATTCAGGCCCTGCCAGACACCCCATTCTTCCTTTTTCTCAGAAAATACCTGCACACCAACTCTTTTATCTTTTCTTTGCCTTCCTGTGTCACCCTGGTTTTGAAGATTTTCTAAGCCTTCTGCAATGTTCTTCATATTGGAGTCAGAAATTTTACCTTATCACACTTTATATAAACACTGGCCATGTTTTGCTAACTCTTTCATTATTTACATATTTCTAGGTGGGAGGAGAATAGTGATTGACAGTTGGCTTGACCAATGTGGGTTGAGAGGTGGAATTCCACCCTCCAATCCACAGGCCACATAGGAAATGTATAAAACTGAGTTTTGTAAATAAACTGGTCCCTTTTTTCCTGCTTTGCTCATCAGCGTGTCCTGTGTGGTTCTTTCCGTGTCCACTGTGACATTCCAGCCCCTCCTTATTTACTGATGTCACCAACACAGGTATGACATCAATGCTTTTCTTCTGCTGAGTTCTCTCTTCACCTCAGGACAAGATATTTCCTTTTGTTCCAGAGTTATTTCTATGAGCTGGCTGCTACTGACAGCAGCTTTTCTGTTAATGCTGAAAAGTGGGGAATTAGCTGTTTGACTGTGCTGCTGTGTTGGGAAATCAATATTAAATCACTGCTTCCATCAATTTGAGCTACTAAAATACAGACATATTCATAAACTCATTATGTAGAAAAATTGCTTGGAAAAGATGAGAAATAGAGCTTAAAAAATATCAGTTTATTGCTACAATTACAGTGCATTCATAAAAGAGTTACCTGAACTCTGTGCTGGTATCAGGTTCTGTGTCAGAGTCTAGGGGATATCAGAAGAAATAAACCTCTCTTTTTGGTTCTTTTCTCCTTTTCTCTGTGTTTATAGTCATTACAAATGAATAGCACCTATTCTATGCATAATATTTCTCAAAAATAATTTAAAAATTGAAATATGGAGACCTCTATCACTCCTGAACACTGTGGAAATGTCACTTGCAGGCTGTGCTCACCTAGCACAGGTACAGGACACAGCAGCACAGATGGAGAGCTGGCTTTCCTCATGGAAAAGCTTCCTTGGCTTTTACAGGATTACTCCAAAGCTCAGATTCCTTTTGGAATAAACTAAAAGCAGCTTCTGTCTGCTGTGCATAGAGGAAAACGTGTTTATCACGTTCCAGCACTGAGGCTGGAGATAAGCTCTGCCATTTCCCTACAAGCAAATCCAGACATCTGGGGAAAAACAAGTTTAGCTGTCAGGCAGGGCACACAGGAGGGCTGAGCAACAACTGTGGCTGCTTTTTTCCCCAACAAGCAGACATGGTTCATTACAGTCAGATCATTACCCTGCTGGAAAACAGGATCCCCCACAAAGGAAATCATTATTTATTAGAATTTCTTACAGTTGTCAGGTTTAACCAGGCCTACCTTACACTTGGGGGGATTCATCCTGCTGCTGGAAAATGTGAGTGTGCACCTCATTTATGAGAGAGATTCCAGTCAGCTTTTAAATGCCATATTTAAAAAAGAAGAGTTTGTTTTTCTTTTGGGGGCGATTATAGCTCATATTCACCTCTTATATTCTCCTCAATGCTAATCTTTAGTTCTGTGACAGAGATGAGTTATTTCGTGAATGAACAGAAGCAAAAAATTCCTTTGGAACCATCTGAAAATGCAATTTATCAAATTCCTCTCTCTTGCCAAGTGCAAACTATTGAAAATGCTTGTCATCTAAGCCATGGATAGAATTCCCCTGTCTGCCTCCCTGATTCAGAGATTTAGAACCAGGCTTGGAGTTAATGCTCATGCAAAAGGCTGCACTGTAAAGTATTTCAGTGATGAGTGTGACAGTTGAGAGGTTTATTATTTTTAGCACACTCAGACTTGTAGGGAAATTTCCTCGTTTTCATGGAAGAAAATGTGTCCTTCCATTCCTGCACAGGCAAGTTCCAGCCTGCAATTCTTAGATGGCAAAAAGCACAACTGTTTTTAAAGATATAAAAGATAAACAGGCACACATTCATGCATTCCATACATGAATTGTGAGAAATAATATATATTACCATAAGAACAGGCATTTTTAGCTGTGTTTCTGGGAATTCAGATTGGCTTACAAGTAAATAAAGAGGATTTCTGAAGGGATATGATACCAAACTGTTGGACAGAGCAGTTCCAGAAATCAGCAACCCACTAAACTCCAGAAAGGTGTGATGGGTCCTGGACATTTCTTCTACAGAGACAAAATTCATCACAAGAAATGCCCAGAACCTAAAAATTAACATCAACTTGGCCTCTTAGATTTGCAGAATTCCCTCCCCTAGCTCTGGAAGGAACACTAATTACTGCCTTAGACTGCATAGCTAAATTTTAGGTGACTAAAACTAGATTAAAATGGTCCCCTTCTAAATGAGAGCTTTGCATAAAAGCACAGAGCCAATACTGAGAACAGGGTGCGTGCCATTACTGCCAAAAAATTTACAAGTAGCAGGAATACAATTTCCCATTTTTATAGCCTCATCTGTATAAGCATTTTTATAGCCTCTTCCATAAAAATGTCTAAAAGTGCTCTATAAATATTAATGAATTAACCTCCCCTGCGTCCCCATATGGTGGGTATTTATTTTTACATTGTAGAGTTGGAGAAACAATTGCAATAAAGTCAAGCTCTGTGCACAAGTCCAGCTCCCAATTCTTTTAGAGAATCAGGAATAAATAATCTGAGACACTTGACAGTAAACTCAAGGATGAATTATCTACCCTGCCACAGGCAGCCCGTGACTCCAGAGCAATGGGATTTCCAAAAATCTCGTGCCCTGTCTCAGCAAAACTCTCCAAAATCAAATTTATCTCCAAAAATTTACATGCCTGGAATAAACAGGATGGATATTTTGGTGCTACACATTTCAAGGAGGAAGAAATACAAGGATCCAAACTCATTCCTGATAAGAGAGAAATAACTAAAGAAATATAAATCCACAGTAACTTTAAAATCTGTGAAAGGCTCTTGTACACAGTTTGATACACACACAAAAAAAATTTAAAAATCTGACCAAAATAATAAAATCAGCTCAAATTACAGAACTATTATGCTCAAGTAATAGAGTGTGCAAGAATTAGTACAAATCATTCAATGGAAATACTTCTTCCTAAATGCTCTTTTCTTTCAGTTTCTGAGGCTTAGGACATGGTTTGGAAAAAATCTTCTTTTCATCAATTCAAAATAACTAAAGTACAAACTTTGGAGGGTGGAATTGACAATTTTTGACGAATCTTGATCGAATTTTAGTAGAAAAAAAATTCATTTCATTTGCCAGCTGGATACAAAACCAAAATCAGATAAATCCTATCCACACAGGGAAATCCATGCACTCAACAGAGTCAAAGATTCTGCTGACTACAGCAGAGGGAAAATTGGGTAATTAGGCCAAATCCTATAGTGTTTATTTAGGATTTAAGCTTATGAGAATAGTCTGTGAGTGATTATTATTATTATAATGATATGACAAAAGCTATTATTTCCCTAAGTATTTTGTAATTGTACAGGAAGAAACAGCCTGTGAAAGATTCTCTACTCTAAACCTGAAATATGTGGGAGGAAAATGCCACAACTTCACAAAAACCACACATCCCATTACTGGCAGGAACAAGACAGAGAAGTTTCCTTCCTTCCATAAGGACACAAACACCAAACTCAGAATTTTGTGCCTGGCAGGGACACCAGGGAGTCCTGAAAGGGAATTTGGGGGTCTTGGTGCATTTCCAGTACTTGAAGTAAATTCCTTGTCTCTCCCACTAAGATTTGGCACAAAATTATTCCCATCCCAACATTTGCTCGCTGTTTTAATTTCATTTTATGTGCTGACTGTCACCTGGGCAGCAATAATAACTCTCTCACCAGGATAACTTGCCTGAGTTCTTTTGTTGTTCTTTTGGGGACCTGGTCATTTTTACAGAGCAAACAGCATCAGTGCTGTTGATTTCTGGTGATGAGATTTTGCAGTTTCCCTCTGTTCCCTGATGAGCTCCGTGGCAGAGTGGGGAGTAATTACCTGTCATTCCACTCACCCTTCCCTACCATGCAACAGGGTCCTCTTTTTGTTGTTTAATCTCTCTTTTTCCATTTTTCTTGCATTTTGGGCAGTGTTTTGGGCTTTTAATTGTGAATCACCACAAGAGTCCCTCTTGAAACACTCTCCTTACCATTCTGGCTGAAATTGTCAGATCATTGCTCTCCTTCCATCATTTCTAAAACACTTTTCCCTCTCATCCCTCCCTAGAGCCTTTTTTGGATTGTGCAGGCTCAGGGAGGCTTCTCCTGTGCTGCCTCATTGAAACATTTTTGTACCCCTGGCAGCCCTTTCACTCCAGTGAAATATTGGCTCTTTCAGCCTCTCATAAAATCCAGGTGGGTCCCTCTTTTCTGCTGCCCTCTTTAATTCTTTGGGATTATGTAAGGAGCAGCTTCCCATTAGGGAAGGATGAGCTCAGAGAGATCAAAGCCCTGCTCCCAGCTGTGTTAAAGTCCCTTTATCCCGATGGAAAGGGACTTTAAATCAAGGCTCCATGTCTCACACTGAGTGGATTCACACACTTTTTACCATTTTGCCATGAAATTCTGCTATTGTGTGACTCGTGGGCTGCCTCTTTTCAGGCAAATTAGTTCTTTTTAAAGAAGAGAGAAGACATCCCACCTTGGTCTCTAAGTATAAAAGGAGAATTTATAAATGTGCTGGTGGAGGGTGTTGTTCCTTCAGCAGAGTGGATCCATTACCTGATTTCATTTTTCCCAAAGCAGGAGGAATGTGCTGTGTCACACTTATCCTCAGCAGCTGCAGCTACAAAAAGGAGCAAAAGTAACACTCCCTGTCTGTCTCAGAAATATAATTTGAGCAACTTAAAGAGTTCCTTACTGCTGGTTTTGAGGTAAGCACAAGAAATTTCTAAAACATGAAAAATTCCAACTAAGCATGTTCAATATTTTGTGTGTATGGACAGAAACAGATTACACTTACAGAAGAAAAAATCCATTTATTATAAATATGATGCTTACAGAAGAATAAACTATTTCAGTGATAATCTAACTGTAAAAGCTAAATGAGAAAAAATCGACCTTTTTCTGTAGCATTTTTCCATTTTAAAGTGCTTTACAGAGAACACAAATATCATTGTTAAGCTGACAAAATGAGATACAGAGAGGAAAACTGGGCCTCAGTTTCATGCTGCCTTCAGAATATTTCGGGTTTCACAGTTTGGTGGGAAAAGGCAAATCCAGGAGGGAGAGAGGGCTGAGTCCATCTCATATTTAAACATAATTTGCTTGTATGTGTGGAGCACCATGAGCAAACTGAAAAGCAAAATGAAAACATTCCATATTTTTCAGAAATTCTAATAGGAATCAGAAAAATATTTCCCAGTGTGAGATAAAGGGGTCACTATATTATTATAAAATATAATATTGTCATATTAAGCATTAATTTTGAACTTCTGAAATAAATGAGGGCTGGATTTCTGTCATGGAATTTGAAGGGCTGATTCCAATATTTAACAAAGTTTATTTTGATTAAACTCCAATGTTTTCTCAAGAATCAATTTCATACTTTTAGAATTCTGCTTGATGAATTCTACACAAGATCATTTTTGTAATAGTAAATGAAATAATGACATTAAAAATTGCCTAACATTGTCTTTAAAAAGGGAAAGCAAAACCTTTCTTAGGAAATTTCTTTTGTGAGTGTTCACAGTAGCAAATTAACAGATTTTTTTTAAAAAAAGGAATTGTTTGGAGAGTTTGAAAGGTTCTATCATGACTCTCTATAGACAGATGTTTTGAATGGATTTTTAGTTTGAATAAAGGCCAGGAGTGCTCTGGTATTTTAAAATTTCTTAATTCTCATATATTATGTCAAGTCTGCAACAATCAGAATGAAACCCAGACAATGGGCTCAGCACAGAGAGTTATCCTTTTCTTCCTGGCATGGATGGTGCCTGGGAAATCCTTCCTTTAAAAAAAAAATCTATGAAAAATCAAGATTATCATCTAGACCAGTGACAGAGTCTCAGATCTGCATTAGCCCAATTGCTTTGCCTTAAAGGCACAGTCCCCAGAAAAGCAAGTGTGGTGTTTTCTCACAGTTATGGAATTCTGTTTTAAAAACTGGAAGTTGCCAGAAAACCCTTTCTCTGACCCAAAGATGGGGCCCTAAGAGGCATTTTAAAGACTTTTATTCCATTTTCAGTCTCATGTGAAGGGTGAGACAGTACAGATCTTACAATTCATGCCATCACCATCAGAAGCCAAACTATTTCCTAATTACAATGCATTATAAGTGTATTATTTTATTTATATTATTATATTGGCCTATCAGCTTTGGCTACACAATGCTGCTAATGCCTCTAAGCCAACCAACAATTAAAATACCCCACGTGGGCCTTGCTACAATACATCTTTGATAGTTTTATTTCTCCAAAGTATCTAGTCTATTTTCAAAATCATCATTTGAAACTTGTTTCCAGTTCCATTTCTCTCTCAGCAATGTCTGTCCCATTCCATGGCATTTCTAAGGCAGCATTTTTTATCTCAGAGTTTGCACACAGATGCACAGGACTGTCTGAGCCCTGCCAGGCTTTGAGAATTCCCTACAAATCCATTTCCCACAGGAAGTGAATTCCCAGAGACCACACAAACAAATTAATGGATCAATATTAAGGTGTGAGGTCCAGCCTGGTGGAGCCCTGATGCCAGTCCCTGGTGCCAGAGGGCAGGGTTAGGTGGGATTTTGGGCAGGAATTGTTCCCTGGAATAGAATTCCCAGTGTGGCTGCCCTGGATCCCTGGCAGTGCCTGAGGCCAGGCTGGAGCAGCCTGGGACAGTGGGAGGTGTCACCATGGCAGGGGTGGAATGGGATGGGATTTAAGGCCCCTTCCATCCCAAATCACTGGGATTTTGTGATTAAAACAAATCACATGATCCAAGCACTCCCTCAGCCCCAGCCCCACTCAATCCCCCAAGCCACAAAACACAACATTCCAACCCCACCACCCCTGTTTACCACCCAAAATCCCTTTATGTTCGGCTTGGGATGATTTTTAATTGAAAATCAAACCTCAGCCTGCCTCCTGGACTTCATTAAATCTGCATTTTCCTCTGACACCAGGCTGTTTGTGCTGGCAGACCCAGCCCTCTGCCCCCTCACCAGCAGCGCTGCCGGCGCGCTCCGTCCCCGTCCTGCAGCAGGGACAGCAGCCCTGATTAATTCGAGTTAATGCTAATAACTAATGCTAATGACCCCTGTCACGTTAATCAGCATCCAGGGGCTCCTCTTGGAAGGGCTCAGACACGTTTTGCAGGCAGTCATGGAGCTCTGGGAGGGGAGGCACTCAGAGGTCACCCGTGCCCAAAGGAGGGACTGGTTGAATTTCATCCATGCTGACAGAGTCTGCCCCTCCACCATGCTCTGACAGAACCACAGAATCAC
>VXBR01006350.1:262177-327860 GCA_013400215.1 Cisticola juncidis | reverse complement strand
GACACAGCTCTCAATGTCCTTCCTAAACTGAGGGGCAGAACTGGACACAGCTCTCAATGTCCTTCCCAAACTGAGGGGACAGAGACACAGCTCTCAATGTCCTTCCTAAACTGAGGGGACAGAGCTGGACACAGCACTCAAGGTGTTGTCTCACCAGCGCCGAGTACAGGGGAGGAATGATTTCCCTACTGACCTTCTGCTGGTGGCTCCACAAGCCCCCTGAGCACGCTGGTGCATTGTGTCTCTGCCCTTTCCCTCAGGTTTCATCCAAACCTTCCTGTCTGCAGCCTAAACCCTTCCCATCCCGTCTATCTAAACAGATTTTTGTGCTCCTCTTTCCTCCCTGACTGTTTCACACACTTGAGAAGCCTGGCTATGCCTCCCTTGGCTGGAAACAAACAAAATGTAAAATAGAAAATAATTTCCAGAGCCTGATACTTCTCCCTCTCCAAGATGGCATTTCCTGATCGATTCATCTTTCTGGGAATGAAGTGCTCAAACCTGGGCCCCACACAGAACAAGGAGTTTGATCCCCAACCTGGGCTCATCCACAGCTCCTTCCCAATGAGGTGCTGACAGTCTGAGCACACCGTGCTGGCCCCTTCTTGCACAGATTTTAACCCAATCTGACTTTTTTTGTGGCCCACACCAGACAATTTCCATCCTACAGAGGCTCTGACAGAGCTGAGCTGTTTTCCACACTGCATTTGTTCTTCCCAGCCACCCCTGCCTTGCTCACTGTTTTTTTTTTATGTTTGGGTAGGATCAGTTTTTATTCTTATCCACTCATCCAGTGTAATTTCCTAATCAATGTTTCTTCAGTGTTTTTTTAATGTCTAATATTAACTGCACCAAAAGACACATAACAAAGCTTGTACTCCCCCACAAAGCCTTCTGTTACATAAAGAAATCAGACTGGTCTGAGATGAATCATTATTTTAAAAAATATCTGCTGGCTCTTGTCATGTTGGTGTGCTAGAGAAGTGAAATAAAGCCAACTGCTCTGCAAATCAGAGCTCCTGCATTTTGCCTTTCTGAGGAAGACATCAATTTTACTTTCTCCCAGTTCTCCATCTGCCTCTGACACACACAGAGTTCTGATATTTACTGTGCAAACATTTCTGAGCATTAATCCAGACCAGGGCTTCCAACACCATCACGTTCTTAATGATCCCATTCTTAATATTGATACAAAATCACAAGTAGCTCTCAATCAGAGCAACCTCTAAAAATCAATATTATAGTCATTATTACAGTGGGCAGCAGTATGATAACTCCAAATAAGCTTGTTCAAATAAATCCACATGTAAATTAGTTCTTTTAGATAGTAAGAATAATTTCTATAGGCATGCAAAATACTCCCTGCAAAATACAGAGGGAAAAGCTCTCGGGTCCTTTACCCATTAAAGCTGTTTTCTATTTATTTGATATTTTAAAATACATAAGGGCACCAGGGAAATTTTGAACTTCTTACAGGATACTTGAGTAAACCAAATTATTCTATATTCACCATGAGCCACAGTACAAAATACTACTCAATCAATTGTTAATAATTGGATCCTTCTTAATCCACAAATTACCTAACATTGAGGTTAAGGGCTCAAAACTGATAAAAATATTCTTTTTCAAGTAGTGACAGCATCCCACTGTGTTACTGACCCAAAAGTCATAAAAACTTGTCTTTGTATGGTGGCAACAGCTATGGTCTGATCACTGCCAGAAGCTACAATTTTTAAGAAAATAAATGATATATTATTCAAAATATGTTTTTCTAGAATTAACTCCAAGATAATTCACTTTCCTAAAGTGGCCACCATTTCTAAAACCTACATTTTTCTTTATTCAAGGACAATCACTGGCTTTATGTCAAAAAATTATGATTAAAAAGGCAATTATAGGTTGCATTGTAAGTGGTTAAACTTCTGCAGAGTGAGAATTTTTCCAGCAATCCATTTTTCTTCTAGGAGAATATAAGAGACAATGAAGGACCAAAAAACAGGTGTTTAACAGAAAGTAGACAAAATGTAGGCAGAAAAATGGGGTCAGTTTCTACTGCTGTCCTCAGGAACTGAGAGCAGTTACAGAAGGGGTCAATTAGGATCACTCCCCTTAAAGAATAATTAAGCCTTAACCCAAGACAGGCACACATAAAATTGGAATTTGTATTGCAGAGTAATGGGATCTCATAGCAGGATGTTGTAACAGGTGGCACAAGCAGGGACCTCACAAAGGGAAAAAATTTAAAAGACTCCATAACTTCTACTTTGTAGTAACTACTTAAAAAAATATACATTATTTTATATTTGGATAACAGTCTTGATTTGTGCTTCATGTTGAAAATTATACATTAGTGGAAAATTATTAATAATAATTAATAATAATAATAACAATAATAATCTGTTCAAGTGCATTTTAATGCACTTGAGAAGTTATTTCTCTCCTTTTATTTGAGAAGAATATTGAAAACCTCACCCACTCCTAAATGACTCCCTCATGACTGGCACAGGACACGCTCAACTCATCAGGTGATCTCAAAATCAGATCCTTAAAACCTTCTACAAAACTCAGAGTCCAGGTGGTGAATCCAACCAAACATTCAAGGAGATGGAAAGTGTCTGTTCCCAAAAAGTGGAGCACCCCATGGGTCAGGGATGCCCAAAAAGGTGTAAACTTGGAAATTTAAACTGGTTTGGTCCATTCCCAAAAACTGGAACACCCTGTGGGTCAGGGATGCCCAAAAAGGTCTAAACTTGGGAATTTAAACTGGTTTGATCCAAGAGTTTGGTTTGGCTCTTGAAACTTGAATCAGTTTCAACCACTCGGAGCATTGAAATGGGTAAAACTTTGGCTTTTATGCCACAAAAAAAAAAAAAAAAAAGTAGATGAATAGAATAACAATGAGAACATGGGTTTGATAATATGATAATAAGCATAAGGGTTTCAAGTCTATTGGGATTTTAATTTAGATTTCTGTTTGTTTCATTTGCACCCATGCAGAGGAGAAAGAAATCCACCAAAGCCAGCTGAGCTGGAAACCTCAGGGAAATATTCCCTCCCTCTATTGCAAACCTTTGAGGCAGTGTTCAAGGACAGGCAGTGCCCAGATCTGGTGTCACTGCTGATGACACTTCACATCCCTGACTGGTTCTCCTTTGAAACAGGCTTTTATTTGCTTCTGACACAGTTTTGAAAAGAAAATGTGCCTCAAGTATGTTGTGAAAGCACGAGGCTGAGAGGCACAGATGTTATTACTTGCTGCCATATGCTGTTAAAGCTTTAATAATATGCATTTATACTAAGTTAAAAATGGCACTTCAGCGCTCTGAATGTCAGCACAAGAACTGTTCATTCCCTGGTAAAACACACCAACAAACGGAGCAACCTCTGAAAAATCAGGTTGGATTTTTGACTCGGCACAAGTGGATCCTGCAGGACTTTTCCATAAAGATCAAGCAGATCATTAGGAGTCCCTCTAAACCATTTTATATTGACATTCTTGTTTTCTGAAGTAGCAGTTTTCATTTGTGTTCTCCTTTGGTTTATTTGACAGCCTCCTCTCACACAATTTTCAGATATAAATGCCAGCCACAGGCTAACATGGAAACAGAGAACAAACCCTTGTGCACATCCAAAGCTTCTTAATATTTCTGAAACCTTTGCCACCATAAAAATTGAGACATGACCATTGCCTCACCTGCCCCTTGGACAAAACCTCCAGTGCATGTTCCATTCATAGCCTTTGCTACAGAATGCTGTAGTGTTTTTCAACATTCTGCCCAAAAGTTCCCATTTTGGAAAGGTTTTCAGTAAAGTGAGGGAATATTTACCTGAGGTTTCCAGCTCAGCTGAGTTTGGTGGACTTCTTTCTCCTCTGCATGGGTGTAAATGAAACAAATAAATGAGCAAAAATCTAAGTTAAAAATCCAGTTGGCTTGAAACCCTTGTCCTTATTATCATATTATCAAACTCATGTTCTCATTGTCATTCTATTCATCTGCTCTGGTTTTTTTTATGGTACAAAAGCCAAAGCTTTACTCATTTCAACAAGCCAGGTAGTTGAAATCTGGGATAGTTGTCTAAGAGTTGATCAAGCTGAACCACTACTGGAACCCCCTAATAATTCACAATTCACAGGGAATTGTGCCCAATTCCACAGGGAATTTCAGCCCAAGGGGTGGGAAGTGAATGTGCACCAGTCTACCCCATACCCCATCAGTATTGGAGTTTTGCACTGTACATTGCTAAGGAAACACAAATGAAGCCTTCTGAGAAGCCAGCAGCACTTTAATTTTGGGGTTTTTTTGGGTTTGGGTTTTTTTTTGTTTGTATTGAAGATGACAGATCTGTGAGGTCACAAAGTACCAGTCCTGGTTCTAAGTCAACTCTCCTCCAGAGTAAAATTCCACTCTCAGCATATGAAAAGTAATAAAAATCTGATTTTGAACAAATATTTCTACTTGAAATATGGCAGGAACACTTCCTTGAGCTTATTTGCTGCATTTCCCTGCTTTTATGGGAGCCTTCTAAACCTCCACAGTCTTTAGTAAAAGTCAAATAATTTAATTGCGAAATAACTCGGTCCCAATCAGCTGAAACCAAACAACCCAGACAAGCATTTCCACTCTCTGTGAAATAAAGTCAATGAGAGCTGCAGACAAACTGCCTCGAACAAAGTGTTTGCTCAGAGGCCCCGAGGAAGCAGCTGACACCTTCCTGAGGAGATTTAATCCAAAAAAACCCTGCCAAGTTTTTCCAGCAGCCACCAGATTTTGTTTCCAGCCTGGGAGAAGGGCTCCTGTACCTATACCCACGAGCATATGGATGTGTAGGGAGGAGGAGGCGACAGCTCCAGCCAGTAAATGTGAAATCTGCATCATCAACAGCACAAAAAGTTCTGTTAATTAAAACTTGAAAGGCTCTTTCTAACATTTCTAACTCCAAGGAAGTTTTGTCCCCATCATTCGCCTGTGGAAAGAATCCCTTTCCCTCTGAGCCTGTCTCACTCTCTGCCTTCCTCGTCTGTTTTTATTTAATTTCCAGAGCCAGTCACTCTCCATCCTTTCGGTAACTGGGGCCAAACGATGATAATTATGGCTAAACGATGATAATTAGGGCTAAAGCAGGGATGGCAGGTGAATTAACCCCTCTGTCCCCTGCTTTCCAGGGCAAAGGGAGCTCCCCTTCTCTCCCAGCCCGGGGGAAGCGCTGCCCTTCCCTCCCTCATCGCCGGGCTCAGGGCTCCCTCTCCTGTTCCAACTGATTTTTCACCACTGAAAAACGGATCTGACAGACAAAATCTGGGATGTCTGATGGAATCAAATACTCAGGAAAAGGTATACCTTTGAAGGGTATACTCAGGAAAAAGTATATACCTTTAAATTCCTTAATATCTATATTATGGCAAATAATATTAACTCCTCAATTAATAAAATATCTTTTATCACGTCACAAAGTTTTGGTATCAGCTCTGGCCACACCACCAGAATGGGGGTACAAGTAGGAAGACAACCAAAAAAATCACCTTGGGACAATCATTAAAACTCTTTAAAACATAAAAGAATAGAAAATAATACCATAAATTCAGACAATATTCTGCATTTAAAGAGAGATTTTGTAATTATAGAACATATAACATAAACAACGAACATTTCATTTTCTTTGAAGAAGAAACCCCCTGGGATTGTTCCATCTGTAAGAGAACCACAGGCAAAGAGCTGACATGCTCTCAAAAGACAAAATTTAAACAGAAAATCTCAGAGCAATAAAACATATTAGACTTAATCAACATCAATCTAGAAATATTCAGTGGTCACCCACTGCTTTCCAATTAAAATATTTGATTTCAAACCAACCAAACACAATTTATTTTATTAAAAAAGAGGAGACAGATGAAAAGCAGCAGAAATCACAATTTTTGTTTGGACTAGATTAAAATTTAAAAATTAATACCATATAACTAATGAATAAAGGAAAAATAACACCCAAAAACTTTATCTATGAGAAGGAAATAGATTAAATTCATCTATGGTAGGAGGAAATAAAACAATTTCCAATAAATATTTAGTCAGACAATTCTGGATCTGTGGTGGAAATGCAAGACCAGATTGAGCATGTAGGACTTAAAGAGAAACTTCACTGTCACCATGTAAATCAACAAGTAAATGAAATAATGAAAACATGAACTATAAAAGAACCATGAACAACTACAGCAGAAATAATGTGAGCTGAGGATCAATGAATTTAATGGGAGCCTTTCCAGGGCCATTAATAAAATTCCGAGCTGGTTTTTGCGCTGGGAGCTGATGGCAGTTTTAGGTGACACAATCATTTTTGGGCATTAAAGCACAATGATGACAGTGCCTTCTGTCTGTGCTGGGGAGGGGAGGAGGTGCTAAGATTAGGAAAAGATGAAATGTTCCTCCATCCACACGGGAACGGGCAGCCAATATTCCTGGCAATGCCCTTGAGATAACCACCTGTCACATCACCAGGATGCTCCTGAGTTATTTTGTGCTGTAGCTGCATTCCCAAATCCCTGTTTTCACTGGAACATATTACTTTTTAGTGGCTGGTACTCCATCCAGCACACGGATTAATTTCCCCTCCGCCGATGGAATTTTTAATGAAGATAAATTATAATCGTGACATTTACATCTCAATGATTTTCACAATTGAAACATTCTCCTAATCCTGGTGCACATGCTGTAAGTGGGTTACGCAGCCAGATACTAAAGCAATCATTTTATCATTGTCAGAGTGAATATAATGCCTACAGCAATCAATTGGACTTTTATGGGAACAGTTAGCTCAGCTGGTTTTGCATTGAAAAAAATGCACTGAAGTGCCCATTATCCATCTCTGCTGTCAAAGGGCAAGGCAGGATCTTGGCTTTCGTTCCCAGGAGAGTGGAACTCTGTCTTACAACCAAAATGAGAAGATGAGAAAGGGCCAAAGTGGTCAGGAATGGCCAACAGCAAAAATCTCAAGAGCCCCGTGAAGAATAAATCAGAATTACTGGGTTTGGGTACAAAAATTTGGGTCAAACAGAGGTTCTAGCTGTGGTTTCTGTAGCCATGGAGGGCAGGAGGTGATCCTGACCAGATCACCTGGTCAGGAAGAAGTGAAGACAATGAAGATGTTAAAAATAAAGGCTGAGGAGTGAAAGATGAGAGCCTTGGTTGGAGAGAAGTCTCAGAGGAAATCCCAGCGCTGGTGTGGATGAAAAATGAGGACAAACAGGGCAGAGTTGTCCAAGAGCTGCAGAATTGCCAGGACAAGGTTTTCTGCATCTCCCCCTTATTCCCAGCAGTTCCAGGACTTTCATCTCCTTCAGGTCCTCACCTGGTCCTTTGCTGTCCCAAGCAGCCTCGCTAATTTAGCTTTTCACCACAATTTTTGTGACTCAATTATTGTTCATTTCAGCAGCCTGTGCAGTGGTCTGATGCACCAATCCCTACACAGAAATATCCAAAAGAGAGGAATGTGTCTGCATTTCCTGGCAGCCTCCAGGTGCCAAAAAATGCCAAAAAATAATGTCCTTTATTTGTTATTGAATCTTAGGGACTCTGCATCAGTAATCATGGAAACTCTTGGATAAGACATGGTGGGAGGGCCACCAAGCCAGGCAAGGAATTTCCCACTGGGAAGGTGACAAACTCCCATGGAGTAATTCCAATTGAAAACCTCAGGCTTATAGGAAAGACAGAAAAGTTCCAGTGATAAAGTCCCTTGGAATAATTTCTGCTTTTTTTTGTAGTGCACAGAGTCTCCTGAACATCTTAGCAAGAGATATTATAGCAATAAATCTTTTTATACTTCTGAAGGAAAATGAACAGTAAAGGTTAAGGCTGGAATGTACTACTTAAAATAAAAGAATAAATATTTCTGCCAGCTGTTTAAACATTCCATGGCCAGATCCAAAGGAGAAAATCTGTTAATGTTTCTGTTCACACCATCAAACTGCAGAGCTTGCAAGTTGTGCAAACATAAAACCTTAAGTCCTCAACCTCCCTACCTCAAATTTGCAACGTTTTTCAGGAATTTAGTGGTAGAGAAGAATTTTCTGAATTTATTCTGAAAAGGCCCCACCAGCAATGGATGTATTTCAGGTACCTCGCAGTGCAGTCAAAGCAAACAAAAGGAATTAAATGCTACAGAGGATTAGGAAACAAAAAGCTTCCATAACACAGTGGGAGAGATCAGATCCCATCACAGTCAGATTTTGTGCATTGAATCCCATCATTCCAATGAGCAGGAATTATAATTGTAATTATAATCCTAATTCATTGGCAAACACAGTTCTCAAGAGGAATCAGGTACACACAGGCACAGTACCTGTACACAGACACCACTCTGAAGGGAATTGGAAATTTTTTCATTAATGCCATGAAGAAATCTATCTACTGACAATTATCTCAATAAAAATTGATTTCCTTGTATTGAGTATAGATTATTTAACTTAATAACATATTCACCTGGGCGCCTATCATGCATAAAAACTACAGTCCAGCAAGAAAAACTCCACAGTTAAATTAATTCCACAGAGGAAAATTGGGGAGGGAAAAAGGCTTTGTAATTGCTGAAATTAAACAAAATGTGAAAAAATCATTAAAGCCAAGGGGCTGTGTAAGGGCAGCTCAGGTTGGTGATTAAAAGCTGGAGATCACTCACCTGTGTCGCCAGAGGGTTTAGGATGCAGTTCTGTAGCTGGGAAGGGTCTGGCAGAGTCCTGGGTTTACCTGAGACAGACAGGCTCCAGCAGCACTGGCAATCCTGGCACTCCTGGAATTCCTGGTATTCCAGGCATTCCTGGCTCTGCTGGCACTCCTGGCGCTCCTGGCGCTCCTGGCGCTCCTGGTGCTCCTGGCATTCCTGGCACTGCTGGCACTCCTAGCACTCCTGGCATTCCTGGCACTGCTGGAATTCCTGGTATTCCTGGCATTCCTGGAATTCTTGGCACTCCTGGCATTCCTGGCACTGCTGGCATTGCTGGCATTGCTGGCATTCCTGGCACTCCTGGAATTCCTGGCACTGCTGGAATTCCTGGCATTGCTGGCATTCCTGGCACTTCTGGCATTCCTGGCACTCCTGGCATTCCTGGCACTCCTGGCATTCCTGGAATTCCTGGCGCTCCTGGCATTCCTGGCACTCCTGGCATTCCTGGCATTCCTGGAATTCTTGGCGCTCCTGGCATTCCTGGCACTCCTGGTACTCCTGGTCTTCCTGGTACTCCTGGTGCTCCTGGCACTCCTGGCATTCCTGGCACTCCTGGCACTCCTGGTGCTCCTGGCACTCCTGGCATTCCTGGCATTCCTGGCACTCCTGGCACTGCTGGCACTCCTGGCACTCCTGGCATTCCTGGCATTCCTGGCACTGCTGGCACTCCTGCACCTCCTCAGCCACAGTTACAGGGCTGACACCCATGTGGATGGCAAAGGAGAAGTAAAACCAAGGAAATTTCAGAAAACAACAGCAGATGCCCCAACAGAAATCTGTTGCCAGCTGGTTAAGAAGGAGAAGGGCTCTTTTCAGCAGCCTAAACCTCCAGCTGAGGGTGCTGGCCTAGGAAAGGCAGCAGATTTATCTGACCAAGATCCACTGGAAAAATCCAAACACTGCAGCAAATTCAGCCAAGTCCAAACACCAACCCCGTGAAATCTCTTCTCCAGCAGTGTGGATGTTCCAGCAAAGCATCTCAGCCCTCTGTGAGCTGTTCCATCCCTTTATTGCAAAGGCTGCTTGTATTCACCCTACCCTACCTTGAAACGTCTCGTTCCTGTCTTTGATTTCAGCTGGTTCAACTTGACACCCTTTTTTCACCCCCCAAAAGCAGTTTACTCACTGCTGAGCTGAAAAGCCCACCGTGACACCAGCAGCACTCTTTGTACTAAAAACCAGAGATGTGGAGAATGGCATTATGCATGGCAAGGGCTGGAGATGCTGGGAATAATATTCAAAGAACAGGAACGTGAGAAGCTCCAAGCTGCCAATGGAAACAAAGGGAGCAGCAAGAAAGGAGACTGTAGAAAATGTCTTGTCAGTGACTCCTGGCCTGGAATTGAATCCCTAGGTGAGCCTGTGGCACTCTCTGGAATGCTAATGAGGTGCTCAACATTACCCAGCATTGGGCTGAGTTTGCAGACTAGAGAAAACAGAGAATGGGAAATGGGAATACAAAACTGCTGGCAGGGCTGGGGGAAACAGCAACCGGGGGAGGATCCTGCAGGAATCCTGGAACAACAGGCTGGAAGAACAGCAAGGACCTGGTGGCACAGAGATTTTACAGCCACAGCACTCCCAGAGCTCCTGCAGGACACAGCAGATCCACTGCATCCTTTGGGATCAAGGAATTCCTCAAGGGGTGACCCAGGAGCACCTCATTCCTCTCTCCCTCAGGACACATTTTTACTCAGCTGAGAAGATCTGAATTGCAGCAAGGAGTATTTGGTGTTTACACACAGTTTTACACCAAAACCAGGAAATATTTTGCCATCAACATTCTACTCTGGTGTATTTTAGTAAGTAATATTTTTAGATCAATGTCCCATGTATTACATGTCGAGTATTTTCAGATCATAACCAGCCATCAGAAATTGGTAATACTTTAGCAGCAAGAAAATGAAGAATATAATTTACCATCAGAAAAAAAAAACTGGGAAAATAAATCTGCAAGAACAATTTAGAACTATTTTTAGGCTATTGACTTGTTTTGGATCCTCTGAAACCTGAAATGACAAAGCTCTGCTTTTAAAGACACGAGATGGAAAATACTCCCATCGTGTATTTTTTAAATCTCATAGAAAGAGACATCTTGTAACAATTCCACAGCGATGAAGTTGTCAGCAGTGTGATCAGGTAACCTGCCAAGGTTTCAAAACACTTTAGATATAAAAAGAAAACTGGCTTTGAAAAATACCAATCCTACTTTTAAAAGTAAACTTTTGAGCGTATCTTAGAAACACACTCGACTGTACAATCCCAAATTCAGATATTCTAAAATAAATCAAATTTACAGCTATTAAGTTGAACAGCAGTAAGATATCTATGAATGTTCTGCTGTCATTTCTAAAACATTTAATATACAGCAGGGACCACATTACTTTCCTCAGCCTCTCACCAAGTAATGTGTATTTATTCCAGAGATAACTTCAATATTCTGTCAAAAGGTGGAAGAGTTTTGGGGTTTTTTTGACAAAAACCAGAGATGTCCTTCTCAGAAATGTATGACTTTGAACAGCCAACCAAACTTTGTGAGAAGACATCAGCACAAACATTCCATGGACCAGCAGCCAACTCTAAATGCTCAATTCTCTGCTCACCAAAGCCCAGCTTAACTCAGATAATGTTAGGCAATAAATTTTGGAACAAAATTTTGATGTGGATTTCCCTTCCTGCTGGGTTTCCAAAGTAAAATGTCAGCCTGTTGAAAACAAAGGGGTCTGTGGAGGGCTGTGGGCTCTGCTCGGGTTTGGAAGGCAGAGAGAGGCACCCAGGTGCTCTGTGCCCTGGAATTTGGATAAAATCCTCAGGAGCAGCTCATCCTGAGCAAAGGGGATACTGAGCAAAGGGGATCCTGAACAAAGGGAATCCTTAGCAAAGGGGATCTTGAACCAGGAGCAGATCATCCTGAACCAGGAGCAGCTCATCCTGAACAAAGAGGATCCTGAACCAGGAGCAGATCATCCTGAACTAACGGGATCTTGAACCAGGAGCATCCTGAGCNAACCAGGAGCAGATCATCCTGAACTAACGGGATCTTGAACCAGGAGCATCCTGAGCAAAGGGGATCCTGAGCAAAGAGGATCCTGAACCAGAAGCAGCTCATGTGTGACCAAAGGGGATCCTGAGCAGGAGCAGCTCATCCCGAACTAACGGGATCCTGACCCGGTGCCAGGGCCAGGATGTGCTGAGTAAGTACCACTGGCAAGTCAAGATGCCTCAGGGCACCTTGAGCTCACACACCCGATTTTTCCACTCTGTCAAAACCGATCTGAGAAGAGATTACCTCATGGGAGCTGCCACCTCCTTTTGTCTTTCCCTGAGTCCCTGTGTTCCCCCCAGCCCGCCGTGTGCACTCCCCTCACGCACCTGGCACAGCTCCCAGACCTCACACCGCGTTCCATTAGAGAGGCAGAACGCTGATCTGGGGTGATCTGCTCCGTGTCCCCATAAAATATGTCCCTAACTCCTGATCAGAGCTGTGGAGGAAATCTGTGACCAGCAGAGCATGAAGAAGATGAGGAGCTCTCACATGTCTGATGCTTTCCCCCAGGTCAGGAGAGGCAAGAGGCAGAAACATCTCCCTGGCTGTGATGGCTGTGGCAGTGCCAGACTGGAGCCATGCTGACAACCAGCTGGCAACACAGAAGGAAACCTCTTAATAAACACTAAACCCTTCTAACCTGAAAGATTGCAGCCACTCTAATTACCAGAAATTAAATTGTTCAAGGAAGGCTCGGAAAAATATTTGTTGCTGTGGGGCCGGAGAACAATGATACTTTTGCTTTTCTTTTTCCTTCTGACAGGATCTAATCCACTGGGTGGTATTGCAGCACATGAGATTAGAGATGGAAATACAGATATTTGTTAAAAATGGACCTCAGTGAAAAGTGCTTTTAAGATTTTATCATAATTTAAAATTAGGTCGTTTTTTTTCCTGTGTCCTCTTGCAAGTGCCTGTGGTGTGTTCATTACTCAGAGACTTTGTTTTATAGAATGTTTTTGAAAGGGATATGTTAGTTCTTGTATGTACACACAATTTGGTTTAATCACAAATTCATAGATATTTTAGGATACTTTTGAGCACACTTTATGATCTGTAAAGCTTTGGACTCGCATTTTCCCCCTCTTGTGCTCAAAAGAAATATCAGTTTGACAACACTGAAGGCACCAAGGACATTTGCATTAAAAATTACGTCCTAATAACTTCAATACATGAACCAGCCCATGTAGGACTGTCACTGCCTCCACAGGATATAAAACAATCCATGTAATTATACCCAATCCAAAGGGAGTCCTGTTGCCCACAACAGTGGGAATTTCTTATGCTGGAGAAAGTGGGCAGATGTTGAATAGATAACATCAGTTCCCAACAAGTAAACCCTTGGAACAAAATAAATAACAATAAAATCGATTATATCGTGTCATATGCCTTTTGTTTCTGTGGGAATAAAGTTTTATTTCCCTCAGTAAATTTGTTTGCTGAAGGAATGGATTAGAGAATCACACTAGAGAGATCCTGTAATTCACAGCCCCAGCTCTTACGCCCTTAAAGTCCTTTTTTCAGAGACTTTTCTCCCTTAACCAGGCAAAACCCACATCCTTGCATATCCCCACATCACCATATTTCACATCCTTGCTGCTGCACTTCAGTAACTCCTCTGGTGACAGAGAAGGTTATTCAGGTCTGGAAGGGTCTCTGGTGAGCTGGGACAAACACATTTAGTAAAGTCCCTTTTTTTGATGCCATCATTGGGAAACCAGTCCAAGCTGTTTGTCTGAACCTCATTCCTGCCCTCCAGCACACCAGATTTGGAGACAGCTCCAGGGCAGAGATGTCAGAGCTGCTGACACCCCTGGGTTCACTCAAAATGAGGAGCCCCTCTCAGGGGGCAGAAGAAAACAAAGAAAAACCCATCTAATACCTCATTAGGAGCTGGAGAGCTCTTTCTGAAACCATCCTGCCTCTCTGAACAAAACATTTCATAAATTAAAATTTTGGCAACTTACAAACCGAAACTTCTTTGAGTTTGTCAAAGCCTCTTTCTCATGCATTAGAACTGCCTCAAAATCACAAGACATTTGCCCAAAAAAATGAGAGTTTTGCTGCAATGCTTGGGGCTTGCTTTGAACTGTTGCTGTCCTTTCCAAAAGGGAAGTGCGCAGATCCATACATCCATAGCCCACAGCAGATTGTGATTTACAGACTTTGAGAGGCATAATATAAATACTGTATAACATTACAGTGCTGTCACAGAATCCAGACTGGTCTGAGCAGTTGAACAATGATGACTTTAAAATTCATCTCCTTCCACCATCCCAGGGTGTTCCAACCTGGCCTTGGACACTTCCAGGGATTATTATCCTAAAAATATCATCTCTGTGCTAAATTTTATTTATTTTATTTTATTTATATTTCTCTGCACAATTTAATGTGAATTTTACTTAGATCAGCACCAGAGAGGTTCATACAAACTGATGTAAGGAAAACACCAACTCACCTATCAAGGATTAGTGTTTAAAACTCTTACAAAGCTAAAAGTGAAAGGGTTTCCAATTTGTGTCTAATTCTGACTGTGGATTGTACATTTTGCTTGTGAGGACCAAAGGCTCCTGCCTGGGTCATCAGCTGCTTTAGGTGACTCCATCTAAACCCATGGTTTTATTTTCCTTTGCTAAAATTCTGGGATCATTCAATGCTCCAAGACAGGCACCCTCAGATATTAAACCTCCTTTTTGAGACTGTTTTGATGGGGATTTTTTAATTAAGTCCTCTATTTTTACTACAATGGGCAGAGAAAGCAGGAAAAACCTGTGACACAACATTTGGCTTTTCACATCACTTAATAAAAGAGCATGTTTGATATGAAGATAGGATCCACCCACATAATATCCCTTTGTACAGTTCAGGAGTGACACATTTCAGAGGCTACACTTTACTAGAAAAAGCCACATGTCATTGTTCACCCTGTGCTGATAGGATCTGCAATCCATGAGATGATGTGAAGGCAAGGCAGGGTCAGAAGAATTGTGTGGCTTCAGAGAAGAAAATAAAACCTTCAGTAAAAGTAAATAAATAAGTTATTGCTAAAGCAAAGTATGAAAAAAAGCACAGGAAAAAATACAATTAAAAAACTCAGTGGTTATCACTGTACATAAATAATGCAAGAAATTCTCAGGAGATGTAAGAGGATACAAAACACTGGTTTCAAATTATTTTGAGAAGTTAATGTAAAATAATTGTCATTGGGATTTCTTAAAATGTTTTCTACAAGAAAATTCTCTGGTCTTATTTAGGTATGAGTAGATATTATTTGAATTTGCTTTGACATAAACACATTGAAGAACAATAGATGGAAATTTACTATATGGGAATTTATAATATGGGAATGTACAATATGGGAATTTATAATATGGGAATTTACAATATGGGAATTTACAATATGGGAATTTATAATATGGGGATTTACAATATGGGAATGTACAATATGGGAATTTATAATATGGGAATTTACAATATAGAAAATTGCAAATGTTCAGATACAGACTGGGTTTCTAAGGAAGATCAGTGCTACTCACCAACTGTTTTTTCCTTTTTTACGTTTTTTTCCCCTCTAAAAGAACTAGTTTCTTGGAAGGAAAGATGAGATCAATCTAATCTATCTGGGCTTCAGTAAAACACCTGATTAATTGCCACGCTGGAAATTACTCGTTAAGGCAGTGCAGATGAGGATCAGCACAAAAAATGAGGGTGGCCCGAGCCCATCTGAAAGAGGCAGAGGAGGGGATTGATGAGTTGAGGCTGAATTTCCCCATGGATTTATTCCTTTAGCATTGGGATGTCTCACCAAGGAATCACTGCCCACCCACAGGGATCTTCCTGCAAACACAGGGATTGCAGAGGTGTTTAACCATGGAGCACTCCCAAAGAATAACAGCACATAAACTGTGGTTAAAAACTTAAAATCACCCAGGAATGGAAAAAAGCAAGTGTTGGCCTTTTTATGACATTGTGGCACGCCACTCTGTGAGCAGTGGCTGGGAATAAATATTGAATAAATATATTAAATAAATATTAATTTCCCTTCCACATGACGTGGCCAACGATATCTGTACTCACAGATTTATGTTCCCTACCCAGCCAGGCTCAGCAAATGACAAACCCTGGTGTTTAATTGCATTAAATGATAATTAGTCAGTCCACTTCTAATCTGGTGGTTAATAGATCATGTCAAAGGCTTTCTTATGAGGAAGACTGAATTGGAATTTCATCTCCAGCATTAACATAATGCAGCACAGTAATGGTCCCAATCCCACACCTGAAGCTTCAAGGAGGGCTGGAAATCAAATTCAATCCAAGATTTCTGCCTGAAGTGTTTCACTCAAACCAGAATCTAAGTGTTTTTCTCCCCCTGGACTTGGGATAAATTGAGATTTTACATTAATAGTGAATTATGTTACCTGAGTCAAGCATGACAAGGCAGGGTTTCCAAGATTTAACCAGGAATAAGGGGGTGAGGAGAGAATCCCAAGAAAGAAATCTGAGAAAAATCCATGCTGACATTTCTATGTAAAATATTTATACAGCAGGTATAGACTCTGTGAGAATGGCCCTCCACTGCACAGTCACTCTTTGTAAAGTCAAAACACATTCTAAGAAATAAACAACAGGAATGCTAAAACCTGAATTACAGAAAGAATGGGATGGATTTGCTCAGCTGGAGCTTTTACCTCACAGAGGAAGAGCAGGATGAGTTCCTGCCATGAACTTTGCATGCAGAATTAGAAAAAGTGTATCTGAGGAGTCATGAGGAGCATTTACTGAGATCCAACCTGAAACCTTGTCAAAAAATAGGAGGAAATTCACCTTTTATTATTATTATTTTTATTTTCACTCTTGTAAATTTGGGAATCAAAAGCTGTGGATTTCTTTTCCATGCACTGTGTTTCCTCAACAGGAATCTCCACAGATCAAGCAACTTCCACAGCCTGGGCTTAGTGAAAAAGGGAATTAATGTTCTATCAAGTGAAGTGCAGCCTTGATCTGGTAAAAAGTTACAAATAGGAGTAAAGAACTCCATACAAGCAGAGTTATTGATTTCATTTGCTTTGTACTGCATCGATTTAGAGGCAATTTATTCACACAGAGCCCATCTTTTAAAACATTGGAAATAATCTTTATCATTGTTAAAGCTGAAAAGTATTTCAGCACCAAAAAATGGTATCCCTTCAGAAATTAAATATAACTAGAGAAAGTAAATCTGCTATAATGTTGTAGTTGATGAAATTATCGTTTTTTTAGGAATACACAGCTCTGGGTGCATTTTGGAGTGAGATCTTCAGCAAAGAAAATCTCTGAAAATATTTTGAACGTTCCATCTGAAAACTTAATTATTATTAAAGGATAAGGAAATTAATTTGGAAATTCAGGGGTTTATAGGGAGCATTATCAAATTAAATACTAATTACTTCTATCAGCAAACTGCCAAAAGTGTTATTTGGTTATTTGCAGGCTGAAATTGTCCAAGTATCTACCTTTTGGAACAAAATTTCCCTGTTTTAGAAGTGCAGCCTCCCTGCAGCTGAGCTAACCCTACACACAAACCAACTCCAGCAGACTTCACCAGAAATAATTTCACAAACTCTCCACACTCCACAGCTCTGTAGTTCCTGGTGGGCTGAGGAGCTTTGGGGAAATTAAAGAATAAAAAACCAGGAATAACCAAACTTCCCAGCAGTCTCCTCATGTACATCTTAGCAAGAAATCCTGAGTGCACAGCTGGGAAAATGAGGATTTCTCTTCTTTAAGAGAGGCCCAGACAGCCTAAAAAGAGAGATTAATGACACAGCTCAGTTAGAGCAGCACAAGTCTAAACTGCCTTAACCATTCTGTCCAAGAGTTGTGTTGTAAGGGAATAAAACCTGAGGAACCTTCCCAAATCCTGATGAAAAGTTGCTTTGTTGCCCTGCACAGCCCTACACTGGTTTTGTCAGCACTTTACTGATGGTTTTACAGAGCAAAAGAGAAACAAAAGCAGAAAACCAGAACCTTCCAGTGCCCAAAGGGGCTCCAGAGATCTGGAGAGGGAATTTTTACAAGGACATGGAAGGATAGGACACAGGGAATGGGTTCCCACTGCCAGGGGCAGGGATGGATGGGATATTGGGAAGGAATTTCTCCCTGTGAGGAGCTGGAACAGAATTCCCAGAGCAGCTGTGGCTGCCCCTGGATCCCTGGCAGTGCCCAAGGCCAGGTTGGGCAGGGTCTGGAACACCCTGGGGCAGTGGGAGGGTCCCTGCCATGGCAGGGGTGGCACCGGGTGGGATTTAAGGTCCCTCCCAACCCAAATCATTGTGTCAATCTGTGATTATTTGTATTTTCCATAAGGGAAAAAGAGGTGAAATACCCTGCCAAACACACTGTTAAACAATACCGAGATTAAGAAAAAGATTCCTCTGTATTTAACTGGAATGAGCTCACTGTAAATCAAAAGCTTAAAAGTTTTAAAGTTGTAATTGGATCAGCAGGGCTCTGACAGCTCTCTGGTTTTATGGCAGTGTGGATCTGAAAGAATGGCTTCTCCTGAAAAACAGGCTCACGAGAGACAAGCAGTAAAAAAGATCCAGCCTGGGATATATTTTCAAAGGAATTTCAAACAGACTATCAATCTCTTAATGCTCCTTTTGTATTATGAGCAAACAGAGCTTGGGTTTAAACTTCAGAATGCACCCAGCCCTACTTTGCCAAGTTTTGCTCAGTGCACCTAAAACCCCATTATCTGACGGGTGACAAGGACTTGCTTGATTGTCTGCAGTGTTTGATTTACACTCCTGACAAGCACAGTCCATTAAATTAGGGGAATGCCAGCCAAAGGGAGCCGCAGAGGAGGGAGTCAAAAATAAATAGTGAGGTTTTCACCTCTTCAGCCCAGGCACCCAGCTCGCTGCTATCAAGACTGTTATCTCACAAAGATAATTATTAGAGCTCAAAATAAAGCTGGAGGCACGTGGCAATCTCAGTCAGTAATTAAGATTCCATGGAGAGCAGTGTGCTGAAATTGATAGTGAATGCTTATAACCCTGTCCCTAAAATCCATTTATCTGAGTCCCACTGACTTTCATTGGGACTTAGATATCTAAGCCAGTGAGATGCTTTAGAATAACAAATCCAGAAGGAGCTGCAGATAAAACTCTGGGCATCTTCAATGCAGAAAGTTCTGCCTTTCCACTCCTGAAATACAAAATGTCATAAAGTGTCTGCCCTGAATAACAGCACGAGCCCAAAGCTCTGCTGAGAGATTCTAAATGAAGGGTCAGGTCTTGGGGCATTACCTGACTGAAGCCTCCTCTTGAAGGGTTGGAGACCTTTGTAGCCTTTTTGATCAATAAAAATGGCAACAATCCTTGGGTTTTTCTCCACCTGCGAGTTCCAGGTGAATCCCAGCCCTCCCATCTGCATTCCAGGCACGCACAGGGCACAGGGAAGGGAAGGCCACCTGTCAAGCAGAAAGAGAACAAGTGCTATTGGGGAGGGTTTTACAAAGTGACAATAGCTGCAGCAGCAACAGGGACAGTGTATGTGCTTAAAATACAGGCAGGAGATCAGCCTCAGAAAAAAAATTTAAAAAAAAAAAATATATATATATATGTAACCCTCACAGAGGAAATTACATAGGGAGATCAAGGACCAAGTTGTATTTTCAATTTGTACAAAACCTATAGGGCAAATGCATTAAGTGTTTGACAGCCCAGTAGAGGTTTGAACTTAGCTTGATCTCATCATTTATAGTATTATTTTATTACTAGTTCGTAATTAAACTTTTAGCAAAAGCCATCCTGTATCACCAATACAGGCCAAAGACAATGCTTGGGTGTCAACCTTGCACCCACATTGCTTGAGATGGGCCAAAAAGCAAAAATATTGAACAGGCAGAAAATATGACACATCTTACAAGGGGAAAATATCATGGCTTGAAGAATATATTATTTAAAGAGAAATAAAAGGGGGAGGTGGGACACATGGACACATGTAATTGAAATCCAGATTATCCAATCAAAAAAAAAAAAAAAAAAGGAAATAATCTAGTGAGGTATGAAAACTTCCATTAAATTATGTCTTTGCTTTGATCCTCAGAGCTTCCCAAATTTTTGGCACATTTTGTGGATAAATGGCTGCCTGGGAGTCCCAGTGTGGCACTGACATCAGCACTGCCCCACACAATCATTAAACCAACTCAAATTTCTGTGTTTTTAACACTCTGCAATATTCCTTCAATAATAATATTCCCCAATCAAAGCTCCTCCAAGAACATCCCAGTGTTCCACACACGAATTTCCAAATTTAGGAAAGATTCCCCTCATCTCTGGAGTAAAATACAAAACCCTCCTTTAAAAAAAGCCACTTTTCTTCCATGGAAGCCTTCCCAACAGGAAGAGTCATTTATATTCATGGCAGGAACCTGCAGCAATACGACAATAATTCCAAAGTTTGCATTACGGATTCAGAACTGGAGATCAAATGCCTGCAGCATCCCTTCCACTGGCTCCAGGTTATCATCCCAGGAGCATTTGTGGAGAAAAACAGAGTCAACAACATCCTCAGCAAAGAAATCAGATTTAGGTTGTCATGTATTTATAATTGTGGCAATTCTCATTCCTTCCAAGGCATTAAAAATAAAACTTTCCAGATCTTTTTGTTGCTGTTGTTGTTGAATATTTTTTGAATTACATTTTCTCTGTAAATTTTCCTAAAATCTTTTATTTTTCCTTCAGCAAGCACACTAGTTAAGATAAATTGGTTAATTAATTGATTGATAGAGAAATATTATAGTCCCATGTTTGAAGGAATACACATATTTTTGGCAAAATCCTACCAGGCACATACAGGAAAAGGATCAAGGTGACACAGGCTGGTTGGTGCTCAAACAAGGATTATTATATCCATTTATTTTGTTATTGGAGCTCACAGACTGTACCTATTGTTCTAATACATTATAAAATGGGAAAAATACCCAAATAATGGAAATACCAACCTCTGTTAAATGGGTGCAGCCATTATTGCTAAGATTGAGGTTTTTCCTATCTTTATTCTGAGCTGCTTCAGTTTTCCTTTCAATAAATGTGGGGTTTTTTTAAGTCTGAAATATCAATTACTGCAACTGTGGGTTCCTTTTATAATAATTGCCTAATTTTTAGTAAAAAAAATATTAGAATCACATGAAACATAACCTCTGCAATTGGAATTTGGTTAAAGGGGACTATTTCACAATAAACTCCACTGAATCCTTCAACTTGTGGACTTTTTTATTTAAGTACCACCACTTCTTTGTACAATAGGTCAAATCACTGGGGATGAAGCCTTTGTGCTTTTTTAATTAATTTCCTCATTTATCTTGATGATCTCCTAGATTTACTGAAGCAATCTTCAAGAGTGTTATTTTAATAAAATTGCTGTCACCATTTCCCTGCCTGGAGCTTCTAACTGAGAATATTGAACAATCTACTGAGGATTTACAAGTTTAAAACAAATTGGCCACTGCAGCCATTCCAGAATGCTGACACTCACCAACCAGATGCATTCCCTAATCCAAAATTTATCATGTTTCTGATAGCTACAGAATATTTTACCATATTTATCCTAGAAAACATGTTATAGAAATTTTTAGATTTTATAGATTTTATTTATTTTTGTGTGTAATTTGCTTATAGACACAGGCTGTAGAATTGACCTTAAATATCTCACTTTGTTTACTTATTATATAGCTTTCTATAACCTCTTCTCATTATTTAATTAAGTATGTTTTGATGATTTCTTTATTTCCCTGCAATGCAAGCTGTGGATCTTCCAGACTGACACAAATTTCTCCCCTCAGGGAAGAGTTGCCCCATTTTTACCCCTGCTGAAGCTCCAGTGGATTCCAGCAGAGCTGAGCTCCAGCTGCAGTTCCAGCCCAGACAAACCTCCCATCCTGCAAAAACCTGGATCCTGGAGGTGATGAAGCTCATTAAAAAGTCTTGCACTTAATAATATCAAAAACTGGATTAATAAAATTAATATACCTGCACTCTACCAAATTACCAATGGTGTCCATCAGTGCTGGTGCAATTCGGGCATTACCTGCAGAGAGAATTTAATGTGATTTTAATGAGACTGTGGGACTAGAGTTAAAATCCGTTTTTGTTTCTCATTTGGGCACCTCGCCTTTTAACACCCCATCACTGCTCATTAAGCTTAAACTGCGTTTTTAACCTCTATTCAAGCCACGCTTTAAGGTGAGGTGGTTTCTTGAGAGCCCTCAGGCAAGAACTCCGAGTCCCTCAAACTGCAGCCTCTTCCTGGCAAACAAACCTGCCCAAAAAGAGGACAATTTCAAGGAAATCTTGACATGAAAAACAGACATTTCACTTCTTTCTTCCTTTTTTTCCCCCTTCTTTTTAAGGTAAGGTTCTTTTTTTCTAGCAGTTATTTTTTGTCATTACAGTCAGCAATGCTAGGAAAAGGATCAATCCCACAAAAAAAAAAAAAAATCTCCACAAGTCCACAGATTTCAGTCTGTCATGGATGAGTTAATCAGTGCAGAGCCCTAGAGGAAAGTCAGGTACTTTAGGATACCTTTAAAGCCTAAAGAGGAAATTGGTGTTGACCTTAGATCCTGCTGGGAATAACGGGGTAACTTGAATCAGTATCTTTATTTTCTGTGTCCTTCCTTGTGATGAGCCCAGGGAATCCAGCTGGAGCTGAGGATGGCTGGATCAGGGGAAAGGGAAAGGGAAAGGGAAAGGGAAAGGGAAAGGAAAAGGAAAAGGAAAAGGAAAAGGAAAAGGAAAAGGAAAAGGAAAAGGAAAAGGAAAAGGAAAAGGAAAAGGAAAAGGAAAAGGAAAAGGAAAAGGAAAAGGAAAAGGAAAAGGAAAAGGAAAAGGAAAAGGAAAAGGAAAAGGAAAAGGAAAAGGAAAAGGAAAAGGAAAAGGAAAAGGAAAAGGAAAAGGAAAAGGAAAAGGAAAAGGAAAAGGAAAAGGAAAAGGAAAAGGAAAAGGAAAAGGAAAACAAATCCAGCTAGGGGAAACACATCCACCATCATTCCTGAAGCACCTCTTCCTCCAGCAGGCAGGAGCTGGGCAAAGTTCAAAACTCTCATTGAATATGGTTTAATTAACACAAACTAATTCAATTAATCTGAACACGATGTTTATATTTATTGTTCTATTTTTAAAGGCAGAGGCTGCAAGCACTAAATTAAATAAATGCAAGTTTCTTTGTTCAGACTGACAATGGAGCATAACAAGTGAAGGGAACACACTCCACATCCTAAGCAGCTGCATCTTCATTTAAAAATAGAGGTAGAATGCCATCTACTTGTTATTTCCCTTTATTGCTGGCTGAGGGAAGAAAAGCTCCCACCCTTGGGCTGCTGCAGTTTTTAAATCTGTGCTGTGGCTGCTCATCAGTGTCCAGAATCCACGGGAAAGGAGCAGCCAACAAATTATTAGCATGCACCCGACACGTCCAATGCATCACTTACACAACACAGCCCAACTCCCCTTTCCAACCTGGAAATCCTTCCAGGGAGGGGAGAGGCACCCTCTGATGCTGGTGTGGGCTTTAGGATCCACATCCCAGCCAGGAATTTGGAATGGTGAAGGGGTGGGAGTGACATCTCTGTTCTGGGTCAGTTTTTTATCTTCTTTTCTTGGTGTCACAGCCAGGGAGTCGCAGTTTTGTGTTTGGACTCGGTGTTTATTAATTCTTATCTATGGCACAGCCTCATGAGCCTCTAACTAGCAAGGTAGAAAATAGAGTACCTGTAACTCTTTCCAAGGTTATTTAAGTGCTAATCACCCAATAATGAGATGACACCTATATTATTTATATTTTTGACCCAATAATGACCACCCAAGGCCGGCAGTGCAGACCTTCTTCATTCAATTAGGAAAAACCACCCAAAACCAAGAGGAAGAGGTGAAGAAGAAGGACTTAGAAATGCCTTAAATCCTCCATATTGCCCCATGTATACCACTACACACTAAACCCTTAAAATCTAAATTTCCAGGGTTTCAGCAGCCCTGCAGTGTTTTCAGCACCCATCACCCTGGGGGTGGCTCCAGGATGACAGCTCGGTGCCCAGATTTGCAGGGTGGGTGTCACCAGCTGGACAGGGCAGCAGAGATCTTCTCCAGGGTCATGGTCATTGTTCCTGTCACAGGAGTCAAATCTCAGAGTTAAATCTCACCATGGCCACGAGGAAAACCTACAGAGAGCTCCTACAAACCCATAAACTCATTGGGCAGTGCTGAGGGAGTGGAGATGTCCCTGCCCATGGAACTGGATGGGCTTCAAGGTCCCTTCCACCAAAACCATCCTGTGACTCCTTAACAATTGTGAGATTTGATTATCAAAGCCCCCATGGGTCCTCTCCCAACTCTCTTTGCACCTCCTCACTCCTCCTTTGCAGCTCATTTTGTTTTACTAACAGACCACGATGCCTTTCAATGGAGAAGCCTCCTTCCTGAAACTCAAAAACTCTGGCGCACCTAAAAAAAGAAAAAAAGAAAAGGAAAAGGAAAAAGAAAAAAAAAAAAAAAAAAGAAAAAGAAAAAAAAAAAAAAAAAAGAAAAAGAAAAAAAAAAAAAAAAAGGAGCAAACAAAAAAAAAGAAACTCCTGTCTTTTTTTATTCCTTCCCTTGCAAAGGAGCCATCTGTGGAATAGAAGTCTTGGAAATAAGATCTATAATTACTGTGTATTGAGTTAAGTTGCCATATCGCCAGCTTTTCAGCAGTCCTCTCTCCAAGTGCTAGTAGCTCTTTTACAAATATTTATTTGGGAGCTCTATAAACCTTTTAGAAGCCTTAACCATACCCAAGGGGCTAAACAAGCAAGTCCCCCGTGAGAATTCTCCTGCTTTACAAAAAGGGAGAGAGCAGCTCTAAACCTGAGAATCATAAATATTATTATCTGTCTTATTGTATTTGCTTTCTGGCTTTTGATCCCACAAGGGATGAAGGCTGCCACAGTCACTCTGAAGCCAAAATGACTGAAAATGTGCTTCAGTATAAAATAAAACTGTTTCATGCCTGTATTCATGGGGCTCTGCAGGCTGATACTGTGAGAAAACAGCCAATAGCACACAGGATATGGTTAAATAAGGTAGCAGCAATAGTTCTGTTCCTTGAATGCTGCATATAAAAAGGTATTTTGAGACTTGAAAAGTATTTTAGAGATATCTGATGAAATGCCAAGCATTTTTTTTCCAATCTCTCTTTTTTTTGGATATAGATCCAAAGAAGGGAGAATATAAAAGTGTAATGCAAAATATCCATTATTTAATTCTGTTCTATTCTATTTACAGAAGCCACTCAATCTTACACTCTTAAAGTTATTATGGAATTGATCAGAATCACAATTAATGTAGTAATACATGGACACTTGGGGATGGTACAAAGCAGGAACCATTCCAGCTCCAGACATGAAAATACAGAATTCCTGAAGATGTTGGCTTTGCTGCAACCTCTCCTGCCTACTTTGAGAACCTTAGAGCATTCTCCTTCATTTTTTAGTTTATGTAACTGAGCAAAATGATTTTATATATATATATATATGTATGTATGTATAGAGCTTCCACCAGTTCTTCATGTCCAAGATGACTTTGACAACCTTTTCCAAAGTTTCTGGTCCTGGTGGGAGATGTTATTACTTGAAATAAAATCTCCATCACCAGATTCCCAGAGTTTACATTTATGCCTACCAAAAGAGAAGCCCTGAGATGAGGTGTGATGGGGAAGAGATAAAATCCTCCAAGGAGCTGAGCTCACATTGGTTGTTTCCATAATATACTGGAGGTCTCTTTGTGCTTTTGGCTAATTCCTCCTTATCCCACTGAAAATCCCACTGGGAAAAGCCAGAGTCCATAAAGGAGATAGAGAATCCTGGAGTTTTATTCAAACAAAGGAAGAGAGCCCTCTGGTTTTCTCTCAGGGCACAGCCTCATTTATCCCAAACTCTGGGCACACATTGCCCTCCTCCTTTCCCTGCTCTGAGGTACCAGGGAGGTGCCCCAGATCCCCCCAAACCTGGAATTTTACCCCAAAGCTCAGAGGTTCAGGCCTGTGCAGAGCCTTGGCTGTGTCAGGAGCAGTGTCTGGGCTCTGTGAGGAACCTGCTGCTTGAATTTCACCCCAAAGTTCAGAAACTCCCCCTTGTCTGTGCCAGGAGCAGTGTCTGGGCTGTCTGAGGAACCTGCTGCTTGAATTTCACCCCAAAGTTCAGAAACTCCCCCTTGTCTGTGTCAGGAGCAGTGTCTGGGCTCTGTGAGGAACCTGCTGCCCAAAGTCAGTGGAGACATTAAAACCCTTTTTAAATCCATTAAAACCCATTTTAAATCCATTAAAACCCATTTTAAATCCATTAACACCCATCCTGAGACCTCTGGAGTTGTTTAGGAAGACATCAGCACACATCTTCCCTCCCACCATCCATCCCAGGAGCCAAACCTCCTCCTGAGGTACCTGAGACCTGTCAGCACTGACACTCAGGTACTGTCACTCCTGAGCCAGCTCAGGAGTGATGATGGAGCTGTCCAAAAAAATGCAGAGGGTGGGGAAGGATGGCAAGTCACCCTTCAGGAGTTATTCTGCACAATTCCCTGCTGAGCCAGGCAGGAATCAGCAGCCTGGACAAGCCACACTCCAGAGTTCTGTCCCCCACCACACTTGGGACAAAGGGAACACTTCTGAGTCTGTAGGACACTCAAATCCCAAGAGAAACCATTCCAGCCTGTCCCACTGAGAGGCACAGCCTAAATCCTGGCAGGAAGAAACCTCAAAAAGGCCTTTTTGTTCCAGTACTCGAGGTGGCTACAAAGATGGAGACTCCCTTCTTACGAGGAGCCACGTGGGAAAGAGGATGGGAAATGGGTACAGGCTCTTCCTGGGGAGATTCCAGTCACACACAAAAGGAATTCTTCCCACAGTGGGATCAGTCAGCCACTGGAATAATCTCCCCAGAGAAATGGGGGATTCTACACTGGACACTTTAAAGATCCAGCTCTGCAGGGTGCTGGCCCATCTTGTCTGGACTTCATTTTGGCCAAAAAATGCTGGATCAGGAGATCCAGCCTGGAATTCTGTGATTCCAGGATGGTTGTCCTGGAATGATGGTTGTCCACATCAGCTCTGGCTGGGCCACAGCACCAATGAGTTTTAGTCATTTTTATATAAAAAGTCTGTGTGAGTGCATTTGAGCAAGAAACTCTCTGTGCACTTTGTGCATGCAAAACGGGAGCATCTGTAATTTCTGCAGTTCCACCTAAGCAGGTTAGGTCAGGTCAGAACAAGCAATTAATATAAATGAACAAGAAGTTCATAAAAGCAATTTAACTTGAATTAACAATTCATCTACTCCCAGACTTGGCTACAGCAAAGAGGCTGCTACTTTTACCTGTTAATATTTTTATTTATGTAGCAGCCACATGGTAGAAGATGGATGCATGCAAGGATAAATATGTTAGAGACAATTTCAGAATGAATATCACAATGAGTTTATAATGCAAATAAACATAATATGTCAGAAAAACTTGTGTATTGTCATGAGCTAGCACTTTTCTGGTTAATCAATCATATATTGTAAAGGATATTATTAATAATAATATATAATATGTAAGGGAAATAATTATATGTAATTATATGTATTACATATATTATATGTAATTATATGTAATTATCATATAAATAACATAATATAATATATATTTTTGTATGATAGTCTGCCTATATGTGCATCTATTATATAATATCTATATATTCTATATGTGTAAATATTGTAATATACAATTATATATGCAATATTCATTAAAGATCTTAACTCTTTGCCTTAGCCTTTCTTCTTGGGACACCCATTTTGGAGCTGTGTGATGTAAATTGAATAAAATCACATAAAAAGCAGTGGAAATTCCAGAAATCTGCACCTGGTCATTTCCATTCAAAAGCTGATACAACAAAACTCCATACCAGGGATGAATATCTCTCCCAATTGCTATGGAAACTGGACTCTTAATACATTTTGACACATTTGTCTTATTTTGCCTGTGATTTTTGAAGAGGAAACCTGCTGGCACGGAATAGCAGATGAGAGAAATAAAGGACTGGAGACAGGGGGTGGCCATGGATTGGACATGGGGAGGTGGGATGGAAAATCCACCTGGACCTTTGGGAATGGGCCATGATCCCTCAGGAAAACAAACAAAATAAAAGGCATTCTGGACAGGATGGAGGAGGAGGAGGGGTTTTCTCCAAGAAAGAAATAAAGAAATTACTGCTCTGTTTGTTGTCTTTGCTGATCCCTGCTGCCCATGCCTGGCACATTATGGTGCCTCTGTGCAAACTCTCTGTGCCTGTGGGAAATGGATTTGTAGGGAATTCTCAAAGCCTGGCAGAGCTCAGACAGTCCTGTGCATCTGTGTGCAAACTCTGAGATAAAAAATGCTGCCTTAGAAATGCCATGGAATGGGACAGACATTGTTGAGAGAGAAATGGAACTGGAAACAAGTTTCAAAGGAAGGCCTTGCAAATTAGACTGGATACTTTGGAGAAATAGAACTATGGAAAATGACTATATGGAACATATAAATATGAAAATAGAACTATGAAAGGTGCCTTGTAGCAGGACCCACGAGGGGTCATTTTAGATTATTTGCTTTAAGGCATTAGCAGCACTGTGTGGCAAAAGCTGATAGGCCAAAAAACACTTATATTGTATTCTAATTAGGAAATAGTTGGTTTCTGATAGTGATGGTGTGAATTGTAACATCTGTACTGTCTCACCCTTCACATGAGACTGAAAATGGAATAGAAGTTTTTAAAACACCTCTCAGTTGCCCCATCCCTGGGTCAGAAAAGGGCATAATCCGACAAGTGCACTCCATGAAATGTTGCTAACTCTAAATGGGAACACTTTTCCAGGGGCAGGATAAGGGTTTGGGTCTCACCATCCTGAGACTGGCAATGGGCACAACAGGCCCAGGCAGCCAGGCAGGTTCATTCTTTGTTTCTTTTGGAGGTTACTGAGGCAATCAGGGAAATCAGAGTCGTGTCTGACCCAGCAGAGAGCCCTCCACACACATCAGGAGCTGCTCCTGCTGGAGCTGCCTCCAAAGGGTGGCAACAGCACTCAGCAGTCAGACTGCACTTACAGTGTGCAAGCACTCTGCAAACATTCATTAATTAGTCTCCCAACTCCTCCCGAAGGCAGGCAATTAACTGGATTTTATTCTAAGAGCCCTGCAATGTGGAGAGGTTAAGTGACTCGCTGGGAAGAGGAAGGTGCTGGGGTTCAGCCCTGGCTCACTGCTTCATGGTCAAGTAAATATTTCTCTGCTGCTGTGCCCCCAAGGTCCCTCTCTGTGGTCATCTTCTCTATTTCACCCAGCCCTTCCTCCCAGCCAGCAGCTCCCCAGTAATTTAAAAGCACATAAAAGGCTGGATCCAGCCCTAGAAGTGACTGCAATTGCATCCAGTGGCTGAGGAGGAAATTGGATCTGCTCACAGATACTGGGCACAAAGTGTTTCAGCCTTGGTTTGAGTCTGTCACTGCAGTGTTAATCAGCAGTGGCTAAAGCCATAACCTGGAGCGATTAACAATAAAATTAATCACTGGAGTATCACCCTGGAAAGGCTGTTGTGTTAGATTACAACTGGTTCGGCTGAAACTTGCTGGAATTGAGGTATTTTCTGTAATGTTTGGAGGAAGAAAAATTCCATCACTATTTCCTGAAAAGATCCCATTTCACTGGAAAAAGTACAAACAGAATCTTTAGAAAACCATTAGAACCAGACATTATCACCTGAGTTAGCTCAATGGTCCTGCTTGTTGATTTACAAACTTGGAACGATTTTCTTTGTTTTCACTAAGGATGGATGAATCCCAGAATTTTTCCTAAGGATTTTGAGCATCAGCTTTAGTTCAGACAGATCTTTCTTTCCACTGCAGCCAGGAAGGACTTCATGTACCCCTTTAACACCATATTCCCTCTCTGGTGACCAGTCAGACACAATTTGGGAGGAAAAGACAAAACACCTTGGAGATGAAAGGGGATAGTTTTCCCTTTCCAGCCCCAAAAAATCCAGGTTTAACCTGAATCCTGGAGGCAGCAGCTGGGAGTGCTCTGGTAGAAGACAGGGAAACCCTCAATTTCCAGCTTCCTCTCTTGTGCCCAAGGACACACAAACAATTCCCACTTAAGAGCTCAAGAAATTTTCCTCCCTGAAAATGCTTCCTTTGCTTCCCAGCTCCCTCCCCTGCAGCTCACAGTGCCTGGGGAGGTCCCCAGCTGAACTCTGGATTGATGTCCCTGATCCCTCTGGACACAGCCAAACCAGCCAACATAACCATAAATAGAAACTGCACTTTAATTGGATGAATTACTCTTTATTTCAATAAACACAATAATTACTGTGTTTGGCTGCTGTACAGGGCATTGATTGGGGTAAGGAACAGAGCTGGTTCATGTGGTCACTATTTTTTATGGACTGAGATGTTCCTTTCTTACAAACACAGCTCTGAGTGGCTCCCAAAGCTGTCCAAGCAAGCCAAGAGATGTCAGCCCTCACACCCTGCAACCACTGATAGAATTTTGCTATAAAACAAAACAGGTGGTTTGATGGTCAAAATTAAATTATTTTTCAGTTTGGCTTGTATTTATTTGTATTTTTAGTAATCAAAATTTAGAAGTCACCATTCCAACTCAAACCATTCTGTTTATTTACCTTGATTATTCCCCCTCTTCCATTTCCCTCCATGTAAAAACTCTCCTGCTCCATCTGCCTTTCACAGCAAATAAAATTTCCTCCTCATACATAAACTTTCTACTACTGTTCCAAATGTTTTAAGTGAGATAAGATAAATCTTACTGTAAATTCCTTGGCCAATCTGGACCTTCCATCTTCTGTGAAGTTCTCCATCTTCTGCAGTGACAACCAAGCAGCTTCTCCACCCTCCTCATCTGGGAAGACACTTCAGACTTTGTCACCCTCCTCCTGCTTTGACATTCTTTCCTCTTCCTTTTATTTTTTGTACCAAAAGCCATCCAGAATTCACCGTGGTACTGCAGGGAAAAAAAAAAAAAATAAGGTAACAAGCGTGCAGGAAATCCATTCAATCAATTGTCATGTTTCAGCAACACTGGTTTTCCTGAGGGCCTCCAGAATTGCCCATTCCACTGGCACTTCAAAGTCGTGTTGCCCATCATAATATCCTTGTTATCATCCTCTGAGTGCTGCCTTTTCTTCATCTCAGTGGTTCTGCAGCAGGGAAGGGTTATAAATGTCCCCTGCACCGTGGATTTAATTCTTCCCTCAAACACAGCATTAACCTGCCCGATCACAGTGGAATTTTCTTTCCTCCTTTTCTTCTGGGATTGCCACAACCGTGTCTGCACAATTCTGTCTGTAAATACAACCCTCTCTGGGGAAAATCCCCATTCCCATGCATCCTGCCTCAGCCTTGGAACAGCCTGGGGGGTCCTGAAATCATCCTGCTGAAATCCAGGGGCAAAACCAACAGTAAATTTCTGAATTGTTCTCACTGAATCAGCATTCCAACAATCCACATGTGACCAAGTGTCCTCCCCGAGCCTCTGCATCCCTTCGAGAGCCTCTCAGCAGAAGATATGCTCTGATTTCTATAAATATGCTGATAGCTCATCCAGCCAGGCACTGAGGAATCACAGCCCTTTGCCAGGAGGGAAACAGAGATCTTGGAAAGGATTTGGGCATTTGTCTCCAAATGCAGAGACTTCGTGGGCAAAAGAACCTTCTTTTACAGACTTCAGTGACTGAGTGAACCAAGGAATGCCTGAACTGAAAAGATTTGCCCAGTAAACACTAAAATGTAAATGAAACAAACAGAAAAAAACTCCTTTGAAATAACCCTACAATCAAGCTAAAGATGGAAACAATTATTTGATAAGAATTATGAGTTTGAGTCATCACCAAAGACAGAATCCTCTACAACAATCTAATAAACCTAACATTATTCCTGCTATTTAATAGCCTAACATCTTTTTGGGGAACATAAATTATTCAACGTTTAAGTGCCTTGTAATTTGATTTAGACGACAAATGGAAAAAAATACTTTAATTGTGAGATATATTTTGTATGCACCACACAGAAACATCAGCCACCTCCCTGAAACAGGCTCTCAGGAGAGCTGAATGGCTCAGAAATTTTCTAATGGGATGTGGCGTCCTTCATCATTAAAATCATGAGTGGAATCCAGAGCATGCTGGAAGCAACTGGAAATGGCTTCTCAGTACGGCCAGAAATTCAAACCACAGGTAATTTTAGCTCCCTTCATCTTCTCCTCCCCCTTTTTGTTCAGGAACATCTGGAACTGGTGAAAGTGGAAAAATTTCAGCCATTCTGGACATTTATTCAAGGCTCTCCTGGACTTGCTCCTTCCCCCTTGGCCAACTCTCACACCATTCCCATGAGACACTAATTTTGAAGATTTTACAAAAGCTAAGGTTACAGTTAACAATAGATGTTGCTGATTTGGCTGAAATGAATGGATGAGCTTTGCTGAAATGAGTTAAATGTTAGAGGATGGTTAAAAGAAATCAGATTTGAGATAAGGTACCCCCGATCTAGTAACTCATTACTTGTCAAATTTGTGTGTTATGAAAACCAGAGAAACTAATCAATACAACACCAGACCTCCTGTTTCCAGAAATAGTTCCACTATTCCACTGAAATAGTCCTGGAAAACAGGAAACAGGGAGTTCTACCAGCATCAATCACATCTGCAGTGAAAAGGTTGAAAGTTTAGAAGGAGGAAGACTCGTTTTACTTCCTCCTTTTGGTGCCCACTCCTCACAAAAGGACCCCTGACCCATTTCAGGGAACAAACTCTGCATGATAAATATTCTTATTGTCAATTAGCACAGGAAGTGAAGAGGAAGTGACAGAGGTATGAATATGCATTTGTATTTTGTGTATTCAACACTTTTGCAAATAAAAGGCTTTGTAATTACCTGTGATCTTTGCAGTGCTCATTAGGGAGCATCCCACCCGCTGTCACAATAAACATTCACTTTCTAACTTTGACTGTGAGAGTTTTTTGTCCATCACAGTTGGAATCGATACTGGATCAATATTCATATTTTAATAAATCACCCAGCCCATGGTGGCACTCGTGGGTCACTCCCTGATGGATCTGACACACAAACTGTGCCCAGCTGCACACACCATGAATGCTCAGTGCCTCTGAGCTTGCCTTTCACCTACCATATTAATTCTTAGTATTTTCTACAAAAAAAACCCATATCCATAAAATTCTTTCATGTTCTTTTCCCTGCAAAATACACATCTGTCTGACCACGGAGGTCTGATGGAATTTCTGCTTAAAATACCTGAAAGCATTCTTTGTGATAATTTAGTTTAACTAAAGCCACAATCATTAAAAAGTGAGAGCCCCTCGCTGTTACAAAAGCTGAGAACAAGAAAACAGGCAGGCAAAATTAAAACATTAAACCACATTGTGGTTTATTTGTTTGGTTGGGTTTTTTTTCCCCAGAAATAAAATATATTCAGTGTTGTGAATTATTGACTGAGTGTATTGACTGCTCAGCTGATAGCCAGGAGACTTCATGGCATCTCCTCATCCTCCCACCAGCCTGAACCAAGTTACTTGGAGAAAATGACTTTTTTTTTTGCCCACTGTGTTTAATTCTTTTGAAGCAACAATTATCTGTAACTATCTGTGAAGTTTTCAGCATTATAAATCTTCAATCTCTGTTGGATTTTTGATGCCCTGCTGTAATAAAAATAATAGTGGCTGGTTTGGCTTTGTTTGTTGGGATTTTTTACAGTACCTGTGATTTCTGCTAATCAGTTTTACCTTTTCTGAGTTCTCCATTCCTCTTAATTTTTTTCTGAAAATCTGAAAAAAATCATCATAAAAGCCAATATCCGTGTAAGAATTTCTAGATGTCTAATGTCCTTGAGATGAACGAATAAAAGGGGCAGAGGAAATAAATTATCTTAGATAAATTGATAAACCTGGGGGGAGAAAAAAGTGCCAGATCTCAGCCACACTGGTGTGAGTTAATAAACCTCAGAAAAATCATATTTTAGCCCAAAAAGGTTAAAAGTGTCTTTGTGCCTTTGCCCATCGCTGCAGCTGATGGCACTGGCAGCTCCTGCTGCCCACAAATTGATAATTGATTGTGCACATCAGTGGGAAACACTCAAAAACTGAACGCTCCAATTTAAACAAATGAAGGAATTTCACACTCGGGGAGCCCTTAGAAAGACAACTTTTAACATCTTTTAAAGTCCCCACCTTCCTTATTACCAGGCTCTTTAGAAATGCAGAAACAAATGGGCATTGAGGGGAAGACACACGGCTTGCCTGGGGCAAACTGGGATTAAATGAGGAAAATCAAAGGTTTTTACTCTAAGGATGACTCCAATGGATGAGAGGGAGCAGCTGGAAGCGGAGAATTTACAGAATTAGAAATATCATTGTTATAAAATATGCTGAGACAAGCTCAGCAGAGCTGCTCCAGTGTTTTCCATGGAGATCCACCCATTTTAGTGATGATTTTGTGTGAGACCACCAGGGGCTGGGGAGTGGGGCAGACCCTTCCTCCCGCTGCCCACCAGCATCACTTCCAAAAGGCTGCTCCAGCAACCACGAGTTCCTTTGGTTTATAAATACAATCCATGTATTTATTTCCTAGAAAAAAAAATACAAGTTTTAGTTCACAGGGTGCTGAGAGGAAAAAAGAAAAAAAGAGAGAATTTTCACTGTTAACAACAAGGTTGATATAAAGTATATTTTCATGAAACTCCACAGGTATCTAGTAATAAATAGAGAAACAAGAGAACGAGAGAAGATGAAGTGTATTTTCAGAGAAACACTGCGAGTCGCAAAAATATCATTAAAGCAATTTCATGTGAAAGTTCTATTCAATCTTTCTAATGTAGCTCAAAATAATTTTGTGATCTGAAGTACAAAAGTATAGCTAAATTTACTGGCACAAATGCTTTGATGACAAGTGTGCTAAGAAGGTTTTTAGTGGGAAGAAAAGGCAAATCCTTTTTTCTTAATTACTGCATCACAAAGCCATTTTGAAGCACATTTTGACACTTTAAATTTCCAGGGGGAGTGCTGATGTGATAAATTATTTCAATGGGCACAGCAGATCCTGTTTTCATATAAATAACACACTCAGCATCAAAATAAACTGTTGTGAATATTTCTGCAGGTCCCTAAGTCCATGGGCTTTTTACCATTTTCCTCTCTGCTAAGATTTCAAAGAAAAATTACACCACAGGGGCAGAACCTGTACAGCTTTACTGCTGTACTATTATCAGGAAATTTATTGTAAATTGGCAAATATAATTTCGCAGACATTGGGGCCTTTTATCATCACTTGTTTGCAGCTTCAAAAATGTCACTTCAAATCCAGAAATAAAATGACCTGCAGAGTTTGTGCACTGAAAACCTTCCAGTGGTGACTCCTTATGTTAGGAAAGGTGAACAGATTAAATTAAATTAAATAAGTGACCAGGAGTCATAATTTGGATGCAGCAAGATTGACACAAGAGATGTTTTTAATGCTTTGTGGACTGCTTGAAGAGAAAGAAAAGTTTAATTTTACTGCGTGGACTCAAGGCAGGAAAGGGTTGGCATTGGGTTTTAGGGGATGAGTGAGTTTGTCTTGGTTTGCAAAGACAGGTGTCTGTCAGGGAAAACTGCAGTTTCCCTTGGAATGGAGAATGTAAAACCTACTCCCTCCAAATTATTACAATTTTGCAATTAGGAACTTTCAGGCAAAAGTATGGGAATAGGAATAACAGTTTTTTACTAGGAATATTAAAAATGCAAAGGCAGTAATTTAAAAAAAAATTTAAAAAACAAACCCAAGCAAACAAACAAAGTCTTAGAAAACCCTGACAGAGTCAGGAATACGACCTGACACCCTGTTCAGGGTGTTGGGAGCAGTCCAGTAAATCCTCCTGCAGTGACAGATGTGGTTCTGTTGGAGCAGAGATGATCCTGCAGACAGGTTCAGTGGTGCTGAGATGAGTCCAGTCCTCCTCTGGGAATCCAGTGGAAAAGAGGAATGTCTGGGGTCCCTGTGTCCCCATTTTTATCTGGGTAGGAATGGTTGGCTCCTCCCCCTGGGTGTTCCATCTCCCAATGGATGATGCAATGTGTGATGTCCCTGTGACCCTCAGTGGCCCATGAACAGAAGATCTCCCCGAGGGTGGGCAGTGGTGACAGAGATCACAAACCCTGCCCCGCCTGGTTTAACAGCCGGGCTGGGATCAGAAGGCTCCGCCCTCCTCCCCTGGAGTTACAAGAGATAAAGGAAAAAAAAAACACCAAAAANAAGCAGTTTCAACAGATGAAACAGAATACACTTATACAGGTTTTTTTTTTTTTTTGTTACATAACCCAAGACAGAGTGCTAGAAAACTTTCCAGCGCTTCACACCCCATTCCCTCTCACCTGCAGCCACGAAACCCCTGCAAGTTTGGTTTTCTGTGTTCAGCTACCTTGTCTGCAGCCGTTTGCCAGTGATTAATAACACCTCAGCACAGAAACAAATAAACACAGGGGCTGCACTGAGCCGAGCAGAGAGGGCTCTGCAATGTAATTAGCCACTCGCACGCCTTTTAGTGGCAAATATTAAAGCACACAGCAAACAGAAATAAAGGACACAACCGAGCTGTGCAGCGCCATTACTCAATAAAAATGATACATTTATAACCTCATTACTCACAGTTTATGGTGGTGGTTGCTGGAACATGGAGAAGGGGCTGTGCAAGGTCACACTGGCAGAGTTGGGAAGAGAAACCAGACATCTCATTCCCCATTCCCCAGCCCAGTGTTCTCCTCCTCTTTTATATTGCTTTTTCTCTTTTTTTTTTTTTTTTTTTTTTTTTTTTTTTTTTTTTTTTAAATTTAACACAGACAACTCTGGATTTAAGATAAGCTGCATCTCCCGAGCTTCTCTGGCTACAATGGAGTTTGCTGATTGCAATAAACGTGTGGAAATAACATCACTGCTACCAGAAATACATAGAATTCTTTATGGTAATGTTCTGGTGCCTCTGAACTCAGGGATGAAATTTCTATTGTGAATAAATTGTACACACAGTATTGGATTTGAACTTCTGCTGCTTGTGAATTGTCTCATCCAAGAGTGAACTACTGCCCACCCAAATCCTTCCATTCTCCCTGAAGAATTCCACTCCATTCCTCCTTCCACTGCTGAAAGAGGGGCAGTGGAAAAGGCACATAAATCTCTCTTTGTGAGAACTCATTTGTCAATCACTCTTTTCTCCCTCTGTTTGCCTCGAATGATGCCTCTGAGGAAAGAAAGGTAAGGTGAGAATGAGTGTAAATCAATAAATCACAATAAAAATGATCATTTTCTCTAGGAAAAAATTTTAGTTGTTTTTTTTTGCTCCCTCCAGAGCTTCCTCATAATTCCTGGTTTCTGCAAGCAAAGCTGGACGTCTTTCAGCTGAGATTCCACCAATTTGTTTGACCAGAGTGGGTTCTGTGATGTCCCTTTCCAAGTTCTGGAATTTCCATGCTGTAAAACCTCCAAGGCTGTGCCTGTTCACCTTCCCCCTGTTCCAGAAATGTCTGTGACACCGGATCTGAACACACTTCCAACCAAACCCAGCCTCACCACGAGCCCTGCCTGGCTTTGGGCACATCTGGGCTCTGCTCCAGAGCCGTGCTCATCTCCCACAGGCTCGTGACTGATCCGAGGCAGAGGAGGAAAGAAAAGTGAGAAATCTAATCCAGCTGTGAGAGAAACTCAGAAAATAAAATGGCTAAAAGCTGTCTAAGAGGCAATGAACTCTGTTCAAAACATTTTTGGGTCTCTTCTCAGCACAAAGCAACAAGAACTGGCTCCAGTGGAGTCCATGGCTTCTCAGCAGATTTCTTTTATTGTCAGAGATCTGTCAGAACAGACCTTTAGTTCTTCCTAGTTCAGTATTATATTGAAAATAAGATACAGATTTGGCTTTTTTAGTGAGACCAATTCTTATTCTTCAAATTATAAAGATACAATCCTCATATGCAGGATTTAAATGAGAACCAGGCCAAGATTCAGGTCAGTGAAAATATCAGAGGAAGAATGCTGAAGTTTATATCTCATACAACTCAGAAAATCCATAAATTAGAACCATAAATAAAATTGGCATCACCTCCTTTGACAGCTGAATATCCCCATGGTGAACCAAAGCCTGGGGATGATTATTGGGAAAAATGCCCAAGGGCCCATTCCCAGTGGAAATGGGCAGTGGAAAGCACCACCCAACCCACCAGATGATGTAATTTGTGACACTGACAAATTAAAAGATGTCTGTGGGAACAACAAACTGGACCCAATCCTTTAATTACCCTTTCAGAGCTCCCTTGTGTTTATATTTTTTGTCTGGGGATAACATGACCAGGAGGGAAGGCAGCTCTCAGCACGTGGGCTGGGAGGAATTTTGAAGCAATTGAGCACCCACCTGATTTTTCACATCCTGCAGCTAATGGAGCTCAGGATGGATGGGTTTGGTGCTCTGAGCTGCCAAATGACACCACAAACCTTGAGCCTCTCTCAAAATAAACCCAGAGTCTAATCCTGCTGCCCTCAGCCACCTCTGGCAGTGCCTTATCCCACAAATACATCAGCTCCAAGCCAAGTGCTTCAGTTGCAAAGTGAGGTCCTTCACAAAGTGAGTTCTACAGGATGAAACTTTTCCTGAGGCTGCATCCCCATCTTCTCTTTGTCCTTGCAGCACCTGAGGCTGCTCAGTGAGTGGAAGAACACAGCACCACCAGCAGAGGAGGGGATGTCAGCTGTCACTGCCAATATCTTGGATTTGTTTCTTTGCTCGCACGTACTGGGAATAGAGAATTATATGTCAGTTTTATTGGCAGCTGGTTTATTTTGTATTTACAATGACCTAGATTGCCAGTTTACAATCTGCCTGCAAAGCAGTTGAAGCTCTGCTCTCTCCCAGAAGAAGACTTTGGGAATCAGCTGGCAGGGACAAATTGTACAGCACCACAAGTACTTGCCTCTTCTAATGCTTCCATTTCCTACAGAACCAGGGAAAAGAATATTGCTGTAATGTCCCTAAATTTAGGATTCACAGCAACAAAAATACCAAATAAATCATAGAGTAACAGAAAGGTTTGGGTTGGGAGGGACCTTAAATCTCACCCAGTGCCACCCCTGGGGACACCTTCCACCATCCCAGGTTGCTCCAAGCCCTGTCCACTCTGGCCTTGGGCACTGCTAGGGATGGGATAAATTGAGAAAGATGAAGAAATAATTCTGCTATGAGCACATAACATGGAGAGGTGACTTGTATTGAGAAACATTTTACAGCAATTTATTTGCTTTCCTTCTCAGATTTTGCAAACACTGCCATAGCTGCAAAATCTCAGACTTGTTTGTATTTTAAATATGTTAGAAATGGGCCTCAAGTCTGAAAAAATTCAATGAGTTCTATTAAACATTGAAGTTCCCAGCTTATTTTTTTCCTCCAATTTTTTTGTGCTGATGTCTTTCAAATCTAAAAGACAATTTGGGCGGATTCACTGCTTGCTTCAGAACAGTTGTGGGATTTTTAAATAACACTCCACTACCCAAATCTTTCTCTCTCCAGTGCTCACTGAGAAAAGAAATTAAACAAAACGATTCTGCAACATGCCAGACTACAGAATATCATTGCCCCCATCCCTGGCTCTGAACCAGGAATTCATAATAACACCTTACATAAGCATTATTTTCATTAACAGATTGATAAAGACAATGTCAAGCCCAAGAACAACCCTGACAATAAAATTGCAGCATCATCCTATTATTAGCACCACAATCACTCAAATGCTGAAAGATTTTTAAAGGAATTTTGGGATCAGGATTGTGTCAGCAATATACTAATGATGGCAGTTCATGGTCACTTCAATCACACATTTAGGGTTTCTTGTTTCAAGGTAAAGGATTTGCTCTTGTTCTTTCATCCTTGTCTCTTCTACTGTCACTCACTGCACCATCAACGTTATTAAAAAAGTTTCCCTTCATGTTCCCTCTCAAGAAAAGGTTTCCATTTTCCTGTTGTCCAAGTCCTTCTGCAGGAAGGAAATTCAGATTTATATAAAAGTGAGAATGCACTGTGGACACTATAAACAGGATTTTAAGGGCAATTTAAACCCTGCTAAAACAACATTGTCTTATTTTCATGGTCATTCAAGGAGAGGGAAAACATTTCCTCCTCATAAAAATGATGGAAATTTAAAATAATGTATTTCTGCAATCCAAGTGAGGTTTTGCTTTAGGTGTAAAAGAAAAATTCTCTGAAGGACATGATAAAATGAAGCTGGGAAATCCTTATGAGGAACAAGGAATGACAAGGGCTTTCCCCTTCTGCCCATGAAACTCCACCCATGAATTGGTGTTTGGGATGAAGTTCTCATCACCTCTGTCCACTCAATTAACAAAACACCCAATTTTCCCAGAGCACGTGCCCTGTTTATTTAACTGATGGGCTCCTCTAAGAGGAGAAGAAATTGTGCCACACTTGGAAGAGGTTCACAACTGAGGAGATTCCACTGGAGTCAGCAAATCCAGCTCAGGAGCAGATGGAGCCTCTGTGGGACCAGAATGATGCTCAGAGCAGATATTCCTGCCTTTGTGCCAGGAAAATAAAATGTATCAAAAAGCACCATGAGAACTCTGATCAACATCTTCCTCCTGGATAAAGAGGAGTACAGATAAAAAATGTGCTGCTTGTGTAAATGGGCAATGCTGCAAATGGAACAGTGGCTGATTTTTAAATTCAAATTACTGACAAATTACACAGCTTCCTAACAACCTCAGAGCACATCTACTCACAGGGCACACAGCAGCCCCAGAGGTGGAACCAAACAGCACCTGATGGCAGCAAACACGTGTCAGAAGCTGGAAAGCCCTGTAGAACAAAACCTGTGCTCCCAGGAAAAGCAGGAGATAACACCTCCCCTGCTTCTCCTGTAATTCATCACACCTCTTGCAGTGTCACAGCAGTTCTGCAGCTTGCAGAAGTTATTAAGGCTAAAATTAATCACAACTATTTTTTTTTTAAATTATGAAAAGGGGGAGAATGCAAAATAAACACCAAATGAGAATAATCTGAGCTAGCACTTTTCTCATTGTCCCAGTCCGTAGTTGGAACTGGTCACTGTTGGCAGATGAAGAGAACAAGCTTTATTATTCCTGGAAAAAATATAAATGGAATCCAGAAGAGATGCATATGAGAAGAGAACCAATAAAAGGGTATTTCTTTCCCCTTCTTTACATTTAGGCACTGAGATTTATTTCTTTACCATCCCATAATTCCCACTCCTCAGGACCTGGTTTTCCAAGTATCCATAGGCCCAATCTGCTGCAGCTAGAATTCACTTTTCCTGCCAGGCTGACCAAATGTTCAGAAAACTAAACTGGAGACATTTCTATTTGCATGACATAAATCTGTCTGGTTTGATTCACAAGGGTTGTAAAATCCAGGTTTACCTGGCTCCCACTGAACTGAGCATTCCATTAGTTCTTTTTCTCCCAGCTGACAAGCAGCAGGACAAGGGGAAACAACCACAGGCTGTGGCAGGGGAGGTTCAGGTTGGACATCAGGAAAAATCTCCTCACTGAAAAAGTGAGGAAAGCACTGGAAGGAGATACCCAGGGAGGTTTGGAGTCCCCATCCCTGGAGGTGTCCAAGGAATGTGGCACTCAGCACTCTGTGCTGGGGGACAAGCTGGGGATGGGGCACAGGTTGGAATCAATGGTCTTGGAGGGCTTTTCCAACCTCAGGGATTCTGTGATCCCATAAACATTGACAGGTACAAGCTGCCACCATCCCTCCCAACTCCAGCAGCCTTTACCCCCATCCCACTCCCACCCCACTCCTCAATCCCTCCTATTCAGACAAGCCCAGCTCCTTCCTCCTGCTCCACCTGAGCCAGGATGTTCAGCAAGCTGGGAATTAATTCCTTTGTGGGTCATTTCCCTGATCACTCTCATTTCCACAGGCAGGAGGAGATTTCCTCTCCTGATGGATAATTCTGCACCCAGGAGAGGGTGACAAAAGCTCCCATGACTATTTCATGACTTCACGTAGTGCTTGGTGAGAGCTCCAGAACTAATCCATCCCTGGTGAGTGCTCCAAGATTAGGATAATAAATTATGCTTTTTCTTTTTTTTTTTTTTCCTGTATTTTTGGCTGGCACAAAACCCAAATGAGATGAAGAGCTCACTTGGTCCCTCTCCCACCTGAGATCTTTCCCTCCAGGAGTGACCCAGGGCTCTCTGGAGTTAATCGTGCCAGACAGAGGAGCTGAGCAAAGCTGTCCCACCCTGGTGCAACTGCCCCATCTCCTGAGGAGCAGGGAGGGTGTTGGAGTCCAGGGCATCCCTCTGGTCACCCTGGAGGGTCAGGGACCCTGTCAGAGGGGTCTGGGACCCGAGCAGGAAGTTTGGAACCTGTACAGGGGGTTGGAAACCTTGACACAGAGCCCAGGAGGAATTACAAGTCTCAAGAGTGTGAAATGAGTAGTAGTTAGTTTATCACAGAGTGAAAAAGCAGAATTTGGGGTTTTTTAGAATGGAGGATGAAGAGCCAAGATGGAGGAATCAGGGCTTGGACCTGTTCTTGTTACTTTTTGTTCTTGCCCCTTTTTGTTCTTGCCCTCCATCTCCTGCAGTGCTGGGTCACAAGGGATTGGTTTAGAGCAGAGATGACCTGTCTAGCATAGGTAGTAAGCACTGCTAATTAGTTTTAAATAATTGACACATAACATGTGGTATAACGAGTCAAGACCCTCCCAACCAGGAGGAACTTGGGCAGAGCACAGACAGAACTGTGAGATAAAAAAGAATAAACAACCTTGGAAAACCTGAGAAGGCGAATCCTGACTTCTGTTTGTGACACGAGGTGTTTCAGAGGGCAAAGGATATTTCACCCCTGAATCTTGGGGATAAAAACCCGAGAGGAAGGCAGGGTTGTGTCCTCCTCCTGTGTGCCCCTGGCTGGATAAAAACCCGAGAGGAAGGCAGGGCTGTGTTCCTCCTCCTGTGTGCTCCTGGCTGGATAAAAACCTGAGAGGAAGGCAGAACTGAGCTTCTCCTCCCGTGTGCCCCTGGCTGACCATTCCACCTGCCCAGCTCTTTGTGAGGAGCCCACCACAGCCACACCCAGATACTGAATTTTTCCTGAAATCTCTGGAACCCTGATCCAACCTCAACCTGGGTCACTCCTGGAGGAAGAGATCTCAGGTGGGAGAGGGACCAAGTGAGCTCCTCATCTCATTTGGGTTTTGTGCCAGCCAAAAATAAAGGGAAAAAAAAAAAACAAACCTCAATTTCTACTTTTTTTCCTACAGTGTCAAGATTGAGGTGCTTGGCTTGCCCAGAATCCAAATTTCCAACACTTAACGGACTCCATGGGCGAAGCCTGGACTGTGTAAGAATTTTGGGCATGATGAAGTTAAGTAGTTTGTCACAAGTCAAGGAGAAGGCTGTAATTATCTTTGTTATCTAAGGAGACATCTGGGATTTATGTATCTACCTTGTCTTAGGGGTGCAGCCATAAAGAGCCAAGCTAAAGTTCTAAAAAGACCAAAAAAGAAAAAAGAGTCCATATTATCATCTATAAATTCTGACCACAGAACTGAGTAATTTCTGCCCCAGGCAGAGATGGAAAGGAAGCAACAGGAGTAGGGAGGGAACACCAGACAAAACATTAATTATTCACTTAAAAAATAGGCCTTTTCACATTGTTCTACTGGATTTTGCACTTTAATTAAATGCTGAACCCTTGAAAGATTTGTCCTAACTCTTTGCAGTCTTAGGTCTATATTTTCCAATAGCATTGTTGCGTAAGAGTGATAAAGGGACAGATTTTGCAATTTAATCTTTAATGAGAAGTCTGAAGAGCTACGTTAGGATCTGTGATTTAAATAAAAGCACAATTTGGTGCTGTTTGGAGATTTCAGAGTTTCTAATGCCCACCTAGCTCTGAAAATGCTCAGCTCTGAAAATTTGTCTCTTTTACCTTGGAAATAGAAAGTAACCACAGTCAGGCACAGTCATAAAACCAACATTAATAAAAAAGGGGTGGAACAGCCACCACCAGGTCACTTCTACACAGAAATGGCAATTATTGCACAGAGAGGGCTCAACTGTTCATCCAACCACACTGTGCAAACGCAGGGTGGGATTTGCATATGCAAATGTTGTTCATTTCATATTCAGATACACACAAAGTGTTTTTAGAGGTCAGCTGAAAATACTGCCTAAGGAGCTCAGACCTTTTCAAAATCAGATATTTTCCCAATTATTCATCAAACTCTCTTGCCCTTGTTTTCTAAATCAAACCAACAAGATTACAATGGAAAAATATCATCAACAGATAACAGATTATCCTGAAAGGAAATTAACCCAAATTAACAAATCACAAACAGGGAAGAGGAGGAGGAATTTCCTTTTAGGGCTGCATTTTCTCTTGTCACACAGCACCCCTTACCACAGGATTACAGGGATCCACCAACAGGAAAGATGAAAGGCCTGCTGTGGTCTTCCCTGCTTCAAACACTTCAAAACATGGAATTCATCCAGAAAAGGATCAAAAGTTGCATCTTTCACTGGAGCTGCTCTCGTTTTCACAGCGCACACGCAGGTTACAAATATTTCTGTGTACCTTCCGTGCATGGAAAATGTCTCTGGCAAGGACTGAGCCAGCAGGGAGGGGGTGTGGATGCCAAGATGTTTGCAGGGGAGCAGCTGGAGCAGAATTTTGGCTGTTTGCTGTGGCACGTTGGGATACAAGAGCAGCTGAAGTGAATTTTGTCTCCAGGAGCTGCCTCTTGAAAATGCCCTTCAGAACACCACAGTCCAAAGGAGGAGATTGGCTACTCAGAAGAAATTGGGAAAAGTTGACAATTTGGACAGGATTGTGGCTCCTTTGGTTGAGCACCTGAGCCCCATAAGCACATCTGTTCTCCTCAGGGTCTGTGTTCTAGTGAGAGATGTCATTTGCACAGCAGCCAGGGATGCAAAAACAAAGATAAAACACTGATTTTCCAAAGATTCCAGAGGATGAAAGCGTGGATACAAATCCAGAGGCCCAAAAAAGAGACCAAGTTCCACAAAGGCTCCAAGGGCTGATACTTGACAGGGCCCCAGACTGTCATCAGAATATATNATTTATATGTTTATATTTTATATTTTAATATTTATAATAATATATATATAATTCAGAACATATAATTCAGAATTATTGTCTTGCAGCTCATTTCTTGGGGCACCTGGGAGGTGAAACATTCCTGTGCCATTTATTTTTATAATCCCAGGGTTTGAGGCATTCTGCAGGAATTCTGAGAGATGAGAAAAGAATCAGTGTCAGGTGGAAGCAAAGACACGTTCTCCTCATTTTTGCAAACGTCTACCAACATAACAATCACAAATTTTTACCTTGCTAGGCCAAACTTGGCGAGTTTCATCCCAAAAAGGTGAAGATGACTCTTTAGGAGATGCCAAGGGGGAGTGAATCCAGCTGGACACAGTTCCCAGTGGTCATGAGTGGTGTCTCAGGACAGTTCTGTGTCCCCTCCATCCAGGAGCAGTGTCACCAGTGCCACCTTCCCAGGTCACCTCTCTGGGAAATAAAAAACCAACAGTGAGACCTTCCCACATCCAAACAACCCCTGAGATTGTGTCCTTCCCTCTCCTAGGCAGAAGGAGATGTTGCAGCCCTAAATCCCAGTTTATCACCTTTTCCTGCTCTATTTTCACCTGGATTATCAGAGCAGGATGTTGGGGCACATACAACTGGTGGCAAAATCAAATATTTGATTCTAAATTAAGGCAGTAGCAGGAAAACCACCATTTGCTGAGGACATCAACGTTTTATCCTTGTTTTCCCTGCAGTTTCCAGGACATTCTTGAGAACAACCTGAGTTTAAAACCATAAGAATCTGCCCTGTGGGTACTTGAGCACCAGTCTGGGTTTGTATTACGCTGCTGTGGCACAAAAATCATAAAAGAATCTCAAAACTGCTCCATTAAAAGGCAAGTTCTGAGCCTCACATCAGCAGTTTTCTTTTCCAAGAGAGTTTCTTTTCCAAATGACCCAGCATTGTCATCTCTCAGCTCATTTGTGGTTTGGGGAAATGAATCAAGAATTTCCAATGTCTGCTCTGTGGTGAAAGATGCCCACAGATAAGTTGTCCTTTTATTATCAATATGAAGTGCTATATAAAAAAATATGCATTTCCAAAGACTGAAATACAGGCAGATCTTGTGGAAAGTTGTGTCCCTCAAAACACATTAAATGAACTTTTTAAAACTTTGCTAAATAAAATCCTTAACTCTGGAGATAGGCTTGAGGAGGGGGAAAAAAGTAGTATAAACAACAAAAAAAAAACAACATTAAAGTGTAAAAACCACAAGGAAACATAATTTGATGGGAATTGCAGGTCATTCCTGCTGCCACCAAGAAAGAAATTAGGGTGTGGGGGACTGCTTAATGCTCCATCATGTGGAACATAAGTCAATAAAATTTTAGTTATTCAGTAAAATGCCATTGCAAAGTCTCCTTGCTTGACTTTGCCAGGGCTGTGTCAGGTCTGAATAACTTTGCTGGGAACGTTTTCTGTTTGCTCTCCTTATCTGAGCCATTTACTGCAATTGATGCAACAAAGTGTTATCACATCAATATTAATAGGAACACACTGATAATGAGATGACTTTTCATGTTTCACAGTCATGAGTGGGAATTGCATTCAACCATACAAAATATTTCATAAATTGCTGGTAAAATGTGGTAAAAAATAGTAATTCATAATAAATCTAATCTTTAATTTTTGTTTGTTTGTTTTCAGGGTTTTTTGGGGGGTTTTGGGGGGTTTTTTTTGTTTGTTTGGTTTTGGTTTTTTAGTTGGTTGGTTGGTTGGCTGGTTTTTTTTTGTTTTTGGGGTTTTTTTTGGTTGGGTTTTTTTTGGGTTTTGTTTGGGTTTTTTGGTTTGATTTTTTTTGTTTGTTTGTTTTGTTTGGGTTTTTTGGGGTATTGTTTGGGGGGGTTTTATTTGTTTTTTGTTGTTGTTGGTGGTGGTGGTGGTGGTGGTGGTTGTTTTTTTGGTTTTTTTTTGGTTTTGGGGGGGTTTTTTTGTCTGGGCCATACATGAAAAAATCAGTGGAATAAATTAACCTGATTCTGGATCAGCACAAAACCTCCAAATGGTGTGCAACAGGAATCTTCTGCATACAGAGGTTAATTCCTCCACAGCAGCTCATTTAAGGCTGAACCTGGCAGCCACACAGGGATGCAGAGAGGTCCAGCCCCACATCCCTCACCCTCAGCAGGTTCTCATGGCTAAAACCTCACCCTGTTCTTAAAAAAGGATTGGGCTGAGGACAGGAAGATAAATTCAGTATATAATTAGCCTTTCACTGCTGGAACAGTCCTACTTGCCATTCTGAAGCAGACAACAGGAAAAATAATGGAGAGGGGAAGGTTTTCACACACGGCTCTGCAGGACGTGGAGCTTCAGCGCAAATGTCAGCGACACGGTGACATTTCATTTCTCACCCAGGTTTCTCCGGTCAGGTGGAGCCCAGGCGTTACTCACAGCCTAAATTTAGGCCCTGCTGTCTCCACAGAGGCTTGGCAGACAGAAACCCCCGAGGTGGAGCCCGCAGAGTGCAGGGACAGCAGCTGACTGCATCCAAAGGTGTCGCCGCGCCCGTTCCGTGCCACGCCTCGGGTCACAGCATCCACGGATTCAGTGACACAGGGAGAGGGCAGAGCAGGCTCAGGGATGAATGAAGGATAAACCCTGGATATCTGCCAGCTGCAAACTCCAAAAAAAAGTCCCAATTCTGTATCCCAGATGTGATTTATGCCTGGTATTTAGTAACATAAACACCGCGTGCGTTGAACAAGATTTATGTGCAATTTGGGCACTGCTTGCATCCGAATCCATCTTTAAATTAGAGACACCCCACGCTTCTGAGCAGCAAAAACAACCAGCCCCCAACCCAGGTAAGGCAGGAGATGACAACAAGCTGGAAAGAGCAACATTTTTGCATGTCAAAATTAATAAATGTCATATCTTCTGCTCATGCAGAAAAAAAATGCAAGGTCACTTTCAGCAGCTCCAGTGAGCACTGGCGTACTGTATGTGGGGTTTTAACATAATCTAAAGCCATCTGGTATGGAAACTCGAGCTCAGCAGATGCATTTGGAAAACAGAGCATTCATTTTTATTGTGCACTAAAATTACATTTAAAGTGTGCTCAAAAGCATAACTAAAACAGATTGTCCCTTCCAGCATTTGTGTTGCAGGCACTGATGGGGCCTCTGTTTGTGGAGTCTGTGTTCAGACCTTTGGTCTGCCTCCTCTCCCTGTCACACTATTAAAAGGGAAACATCTTTCTTTCTGATAAATACAGCTCCAAATAATCATCTAAATGCTCTCTTATGCTTGTTAGCTTTTCAGTTTTTCCTAAGGAAAGACAGTGTTTAATTTCAAAGTTTGTGCTCAATGAAAATCCATTTGACCAGAAATGCAAAGCATTACAGGCTGACTGGTTTTTCTGTTAGCTGCATTAATTCTAGGTCTTCACAGCCAAAATTATTTATTAAGGAAAAAAGACAGACGAAAATATAAGGCATTTTCTCTTCCTGGTACTGAAAAAGACACAGAACAGTGATAACACCATATCCAGCACCCTTTTAAATAACAAATTCACCTAGAACTTGTTGTGAATCCACATTTCTGGAGTTTCAGTGTGATTAGGTTTTGTCTCTAGAGACTGGAAATTGGTTACCTTCAACAGAAAAAAGACAATCCTAACAAAACCAGCAGCACATTTGGTCTTGCATGCAAACTACAGTAATTTAAGAAGGAAAATAATTCTTGATCTCTTTGTCAGATTTCAGGAAGACAAAATGTTCTAGCACAGGTTTCAGTCAGAATGGTCTCAAATCAATAGGGGCAGTACTGTTTTCTTTATCTGTTGAAGAGGGCAATGTAAGGAAACATTCTCAAAACTGACTGCCTTTTCCATAAATCAGAATTAACCTGAAAAAAACTTGGAAATCTTTTTAAAAGCTGTAGAATTTTATCTTTTTTGGTGATCAACTCTTTCCAAAATCCCACACTCACCCAATTCTGATTTTTCAGTGTTTGCAAAGAGAAATCCCGATCACCACCAACTTTCACCTCATTTTTGTTAAGCCAAGCTTATGTCCCAGAGAGCCACAGTTTTAAAGGGCTTTGAACCCTTCCCTGGAGTTTCTCCTCTTTGCTCCCCTCCTTCTCCTACACCCACACATGCCTGCATTCTTACCTTACTCATGACTTAGGTGGCTCAGACCAGAGGATCTCCATCACTCCAAATTCTTGTTTCTCTCCCAGATCTTCCATCACAAGTGGAATGTTGCCAGCACAGATCCCACCCTGCCCTACCAGGGAAGGATTTACCCATGCCTCAGCTCCAACAGTGCTGGCTCCTTTCCCATTTTTTGCCTTCCCTAAATTCCAGCTCCCAGTATCTCCTATAATACAGTGGTCAAGCTTATAATTCACACTTGCTGAGCCTTTAGATGGTGCTGTCAGTGAAGGGTTCTATATGTAGAAAAAAACAATAAATGCATGAGTTGGATTGTATATCAGCAATATTCCTCCTTGGAAACTCATCTTTTATGTTGAAGCTCTGGAAAACATAGAACACCAGTCATATTTAACTTCTTTTTCTGTTCTACCCCTTGGGTGTCACAGATTCATGCAGTGGCTTTAAAGACTTTTCCTTTTGTTGCCACAAAAACCAGTTTGATTCCAATACCAAAAAGAAAAAGAAAAGAGGAGTAAGAAACATTAAATACTTTGGGGTTTTCTTTTGTTTGCAGAGAGTGAAAATGTAATTGCACCTGGCAGAGGTAGGGAACTGCTGGAAGTTAAATCGATTCTGAATCTATGGGCCCAGAGTAAGAGCAGAGAGAGGTCTGAGAGCCTCATTATCTCAAAAGTGATCTGAGATGTGCAGTGAGATTCCAGAAACGTCCTGCCTGTCAGCTTGTGCTGCTGGATGGTGCCTTGTGGGGGGTTAAAGCAGAGACTGGCTGAATATTCCTGAGGATTTCACCTCTACCCTGGGAAAAAACAGCTCATCCAGCACATTTTAGACTCTGTTCTCTCTGCTACCCCTCCTTTCAACTCTGTTCTCTCTGCTGTCCCTCCTTTGTGATGCAGATCCTGCTCTCAGAGCCACCAAGGGCTGCTGGAGGCAGGACTGAGGTTTGGGCAGAGTGGATGGCACAGGTGGCACCGCACGCGCTGCATCCTCGGTGGCACCGCTGGCACTGCCGTGCTCACAGCCATGAATGAACAAAAGGACACAATGCAGAACTGGGCTGCAGATTTTGTAATCTACTTGTCAAAAGTCGTTTGAAGGATTAATTATGTTCAGCTATTGACTGGCTCTGTGTTGGGAATTGCCTTTGTCAGAATCCCGGGGCTGTTTAGGGCGCGTGGATCGCGGGTGTCGCGCTCGGGGCGCTGGAGAGGCTGCAGTGGGTGAGAATCCAACACCCCATGGTGACAATCCAACACTTCCAGGCCTGAGGGGAGCATGGAGTGGGACTTCTCACAAAGACACAGAGCTACAGGACACGGGGGAATAGCTTCAAACTGGGAGAGAGGAGGTTTAGATGGGATTTTGGAAGGAATTCCCCGTGGGAGGGTGGGCAGGCTCTGGCACAGGATGCCCAGTGCAGCTGTGGCTGCCCCTGGATCCCTGGAAATTTCCAAATCCAGGTTGGACACTGGGGTTTGGAGCATCCTGGGACAGTGGAAGGTGTCCCTGCCAATGGCAGAGGGTAGCACTGAGTGATCTTGAAGGTCCCTTCCAACCCAAACCATTCCACAATTTTATGACTCACAGACTTCCCCTGTCTCTGCAGTAGAACCCTGCATGAATTTTGAGAACAAAACATTAACAACATAATCCTGTCATTCCACAGGAAAAAAATCCAGGCTGAAGATGGCAAATTAGCCTGGAAGTGAACACAAACAAGTTAATGAACTCTTGGATGGACAAGCCTTCAGAAGCAATAACGATTCTGGCAGTCACAGGGAGGGCTGCCTGCTTTCTGTTAGAAGCAAAGAACAATTCAGGAGCTCTTAAGGTTTGACATTTACAGAAGGTCAGGATACAGACTCTCTTCTGGCCTTAAACAATGCAAACAAAAGGAGTTTTCTCTCTCATAAATTTTTGTTAGACGAGATACTCTTAAAATCTCTGGAGCTGTGCACAGATACACTGGATGAATATATTTCCATCTTTTAGACCCAAGCTAGGTGGTGAAAAGAGACAGAACAGAGCTCAACATTGCAGGAGTAACGTCCCTGGGAAGTATTTCTTATTTCTTGTGTGAAAAAAATAAATATATGGTAATAAAAACAATGAGGAATGGTGCAGAACCACCACCACAAACAGCAGCACTTGTACCACTCATTGATGGATGCCCTAATTACTGTTTTTAATAAGGTCCTGATCCAAGGAATTTCTTGATAAAACCATAACAGCACCAATTCTATGGTCAATATATATCATTATTGGTTATAGAAATTTAATTTATAAACATAAGTAAAGTTTAAGTCTAGTGAAGTTCTCTTCCTTTCGTATATGTTTAATTGGCATATTTTTGCTAGTTGGGATCCCTATTTGACTGGTAAAATAACTATTTAGAATGTTATGTGAGCTAGTTTTGGTAGTAAAATGAGCTGGTTAATTTTTTACTTAGATGATTTTTATCTTCCTATGGAATATATCCAGATATTAGTGCAACATTTCCTACCAAGTCAGTTGAATTTCATTGGGGAAATCAGAAAACAACAAGGAAAACCACAAGAAGGAAAACAAAAAAGCTGAAAAACAACCAACCAAAATCCAAACCAACCAACCAAAAATCAACGACAAAGAGACCTGCAGAGAAAGGTAAAGAAATCTAAACCCATTATAACAGAAAAGTTTACAGCTGGTTCAGAGTTATTGTCCCATTATCTCCTCTCCCATCCTCCAATTCACTTTTTGTGGTTTTCTAGGGGGTTGGGGTTTTCTTAAACCTCTCTGAAGTCTTTTATCAACCTTTATTCATATTTGACCTTCATCCTTTGGATATGAAAGAATTTACACTCCAGCTCTGAGGTCATAGAATAACTGGAAAAGGTTCTGGAATTATTCCCAAGTCACCCTCTTTGTGCTCCACCACACACATGTGCCAAGAAGTTGTCTTAAACTCAATCTGGATGCTTGTGATACTTCAATAATAAAAAGATTAGCTCAAAATTACCAATATCATAGAATCCTGGGATGGTTTGGGTTGGAAGGGACCTTCAGGATCATCCAGTGCCACCCCTGCCATGGGCAGAGACACCTTCCCCTGTCCCAGGCTGCTCCAAGCCCTGTTCAACCTGGCCTTGGGCACTGCCAGGGATCCAGGGGCAGCCACAGCTTCCCTGAGCAACCAATTTTCCTCAAATCCTAAAATAAATAAATAAACAAACAGCAAATCTATGCATTCCCTTGTGGAATTCTGGGTCTTGTCACCAGCTCTCTACCACAGTAAAATGTCTGTAAATAAAATATCTGTGTATATGGACCTCAGTTGTCAATCTTCTGCCTTGATTAAACAGCAGCAGCTGCCACCAAATTTCCACAGACATGACCCAGGCTGTCCTTTGTATTTAGGTCCAAGCCACACATAAATTAAAATAATGATGGACTCCATTAAAATAAGGCAGTGAACTCCAGCTACAAGGGTTTGTTTTCTTTGCCAGCATCCACAAATAACTCCTCAGCTTTAATGAGATTTTTCTACATTTACCATACACCCAATTAGGGAGAATTTCCTCTCCTTGTGCTTTACAATTTGGGGAAGATTTAGGCAGAGAAGCCCAAAGGAAAGGGGCTGATAGAGCTGGTAGTGCTGCAGAAAAAGGCAGTATTTAATATATACAATGAAGCTGCATTTTATTTAGGCTGCTCTGGCATGAGACAATGACTTTTGCAGCAGCCTGCTGGAATTAATTGTGTGGCTGTGGAGCTGAAGTTTAACCCAGGGTAGTTTGGTGAGGAAGGAGAGCTCAGTGCCACTAGGAGTGAAAGCTCTCCCTTCCAAAAAGTGTGATTTGAAGCTAATTAGGCTAATGGCAGTAATGAAACCACTGTGGTTGAGAGAGCAGAAGAGCAAATGTATCCCAAAGGTGAATTTGGGCAGGGGGGTAACACAGGACACTCCTCAGGGGTCTGGAACTGGTGGGTGTGGATGAAGTTTACCTGCAAGACTCAGAGTATTTAGGCAGAATGATCAACATTTACATTAAAAAAACCTGGTTTCAGTCACTCCTTGCATTTTCTACAGCTTCAAACTCTGTGGCTTTCCCCCCAAAGTTTTCACCCAGTCTCACACTGGGGAGTTCTGAGTGTCTCAGAACAAGAAAGCATCAAAATATCTTCAGTTATTTCAAGAGGAACAATTATCAGCTCTTAACGATTTTAGAATTGATTTCCACCAGAAAGTGAGCACAGCAGGCCGTGCACCAGCACTGCACACCTGACAGGTCACCTGAGCTTGTGACAAAACCATCAAGTTTTGTTTTATCAAGCATTTAAAGCATCAGGGAAGGGTTTGCAGGACCTACCTCAGCTCCACACCAGCGCCTCACATTTGGCACTGGATGCTAAAATCCCTTCAACAACGTGTTCCAAATTCTTGAAAGCTCCCACTGTGCTCTCCCCAGGAGAAAAATGGAGATTACAGAACCTTGTCTTCCACAGTAATAATACCCACTTAAACAGAGATGAAAGGAAAGAGGGAAAGGTAACAAGGGTGAATCTTTTTCACTCTCTGATTAAATCAACTCTGTACTCAGACAAGAGTTCTTGCTTCTCCTGACTCTGTTTTAAAGCCTGAGTTCAAATACAATATCAAAGGGTGTTTCCTTTACTCTCCCGAAGGAGAGATCAGTAGAAATGGTGTGGTGGTGAGCAGGCAACACCATCTAGCTGAGGAAATTTGTGTCTGAGACAGGTTTATACCCATTAAAAGCATAACAGGCAGCAGAAAATACAGAAAAGGGCAGACAAAGCCAAGGCGTTAAAAGCAAAGAACAGCTTGTCTCCCTCCAGACCCAGGACATTTTTAAATCTTCTTTTACCTGAATTCTCCAATCAGGTATCTAGGTGATTAAAGAGGCACCTGTGAGGGCAAAGTTTTCTATTAATTAACAAACTTAGTTGTAAGTGAGACCCACTTGGACACAGCAGAAAAACATCCTGATCTCAACACAACACTCACCCATACAAGATAAGTCTTTGGGATGAATTTGGGTAAATAACTTAGCCCTTTCCAAAAATTCCATGCTGTAGCTGGCAGCTCAGAGATCTTTTGTGTCCCCTGTTACAAAGGCCAGCCTTGTCACCTTGCACAGCTTTGTCACCAGATCTCCTTTATCCAGTTCTACCCAAAAAGACAACAAATCACTCTGGAGGAACCTCCCCCCCTCTCATTTTCCCATAAAATTACTGTTATTATTTAGGCCAAGTTATGAAACCTCTTTTATTTCTGAAACCTCCTCCATCCTGATGGTAATAGAGCAAGGATGTTGACATCAATTTTATCATTTTCCACTGAGCTGGCACCCCCAGGATGCTGCAATTCCCACACTGGAAATGCACTTCAGTGAACTTCCTATAATGAAAACTTCATTAGAAAATTTAGACTTCAATTAAAATGCGAAACAGCCAGAGTTAAAATACCATTTGTGGTGAAACTGTTCTGCTAAATGCAAGAATCCAAGACACTAAACAGAATGGATCTGGTTATTACATCGAGTTTTATCTGTTTTTCTGATCAGTACTAAATGCCATTTGAAACGAAAACTCCACATATATCTGGTGCAATCTCAAGCTGAAACATTAGTTGATTATTATTTTCTCTTTACAGTTTTTAAGGAGTCCTAAAGATTTATGTGAGTAACTTGTGTTTTGTGCTGACAGCAATTTTGCATTGCACTTTCTTACTCCTGTGATTTGCTTAATTTGGTTTTATATTTGCAAGTCCTCGAACATAACTTGCCCTGATTAAAGAAGGAAGAAAATCCTCCCCTCAAACCCAGACTTAATTTCTCGAATTGTGCTCTGATTACCCTCTTAGTGAGAATTCTACTGGCAAATCTCTGCCAGAATGTTTTTTCTCATGTTCCCACACTTAGACAACTTTTAACTCACAGTCAAGACAATTTGAATTCAAAATGTTGAGATAATCAAAAGAACGAGGCAGTTGGGGGTATAGGAAATAATTCAGTGTCATCAGTTTTACACGGGGTTTCTTTTGCTGAAGCTGGAAATATTCAAAGCAGGTGAACAAATAATTTATGGGCCATTTGGGCAGCCCGTGGAGCAGCTCTGGCCCAGGGGAGCCCCTGAGGAGTTTTGCCTGGAGCTCCTCAGGTACAGACAGGAGAATACAAATTGTTCCTCCTTCCTGAGACAGGGAACAGAATACCTGGGGAGCCTCCAGCTGCTCAGACAGGGGAGTTTTTAGGATTAGATGCATCCCTGCCCACTGGTGCACATCCATGCTCAGGGAATTTTGTGTGTCTCCCTTCCAAGGGGAAAAAGTGACCCCAGACAAGGGCAACCTCAGGAATTTCCTTTCTGCCTTGTTTGCCTCGGGATTTCTTGAGCTGGGAAAACTTTTTGCACTTCCACGACACAGAAGGTCCAAAAAAATTCCATCATTTCCAAGTTTTGGCCTCTAATTTTGTCCTGACCACGGATTTTCACAGCCTGTTTCCTACCTCCCCCCACTGTCCATGCCCACCTGGCTGCAGGGTTTATAAAGATAAAGATATTTAAATAGATAAAGATAAATAGATAAAGATATTTGATAAAGATATTTAATCCCATCAGTCTGGAAGGGAAATGGCAATTTCCAGAGATGATAATGGGGTTTAATGGTGTGGCTGGGGGCTTTTACCACATCAGAGACAAAACACTTCAGAAATGCTGCTGCAATTTCCTTCAGCACCATCAGGAGCTGCATTAGAGTTGTGTCAGCACAGCCAGAGCTGAGGATGTGCACAATAGTTCTCTTCAATATGAAAAGCAAAGAGATTTTTAAAAAGCTTTGCAAAACTTTTGCTGAAATATTTCTGATTACCCTAACACCACACGTGGGATGGTTCTCAGCTTTTCCCTTGTACCTGAAGCTTCTTTAAATCTCCTGATAAAAACCTTCTCAACACCACTTTTTTCACCCAGAAACTTGATCCCATTTCTGATTTAAAAGCATAAATTTCAATCAATAAAACTCCCAAATCTCTGGTTTTAGTATATATTAAGTCACTACACCATAAACTCAATTTCTTGCACAAAAATAAATAGATCAATCTGCATTCCACCTTAATTTCACAGTTTGTAAAGTATATTCCCCCAAACCTCCTACAAGATACAAGGCATGGTTATTTGCTTACCTTCTTCTTGTTCTACCTTAAAATCTTAATTAAGAAAAAAAAAAAAAATTAAATCAGGACCAATTATCCTGCATGACATTGTAATTTTTCACTCTTTACTTTTTTCTCTGAAAAGGTTGGGCACAAGAAGGGTTGGAGAGAGCTCCTGCAGAGCCACCAGTGCCAGTCTGGGTGTCCCAGTGCCCCCAGTGCCCCCAGTGTCCCCAGGAGCAGGGACCAGCACCAAGCCCAGCCCCTTTCAGCAGCTCCCCAGAGCGTGGCCACTGCAGTAACCCCAAAAGATTTGTCCTTTTCAAAGGACAGATGGCACAGAACCCTGGAATGGCTTGGGTTGGACTGAGCCTTTAAAGCTCATCCAGTCCAACCCTGGGCAGGAGGGACTCAGAAATGTTCTTTGCCTTAAGAGTTTTGGGGTTTCTCCTTTTTTCTTTTTTTTTTTTTTTCTTTTTTTCTGTTTTTTCTCTTTTTTTTCTTTTTCTTTTTTTCTGTNTTTTCTTTTTCTTTTTTCTTTTTTCTTTTTTTCTTTTTCTTTCCTTTTGTTCTTTTCCTTTTTTCTTTTTTTTTCTTTTTTTCCATTTTTTTTCTTTTTTCTTTTTTCTCTTTTTCTTTCTTTTTTCTTTTTCTCTTTTTTCTTTTTCTCTTTTCTGTTTTTTCTCTTTTTTTCTTTTTGTTTCTTTTTTTTCTTTTTTCTTTTTTCCGTTTTTTCTTTTTTTCTTTTTTTCTTTTTTTTCTTTTTTTTCTTTTTTTTTTTTTTTTTTTTTNTTCTTTTTTTTTTTTTTTCTTTTTTTCCCTTCTTTTTCTTCAACAGATAAATTATGCTTATTCCTTTATCTACCTTTGTGTAGCAGCCACTTTCCAAAAATGACGGGAGAAGATGCATCTCCCAGCAAACCTACCTTAGGCTGTCCTACACCCAAAGCTTTAAATAATCTTTATTATAAGATTATACATCTTATAATAATCTTTAAACATGGAAACAGAACGACACACTCCAACCAAACACACAGGAATAATCAACATTTCACTGTGTGCACTGACCACGAAGAGGAAAATCCATTTTTTCCATGTTTTTCCCTGGAAGCACTGGAGCCAGCAGTGTGACAGTCACATCCCAGATGGCTGAGGAGCTGTCCCTCCACTCCTGCAGCAGAAGCTGCTGTGATGCAGGCACACACATGTGCTCCTGCAGGGTGACACATCCCCAGAACGGAAGGAAAGAAAAGCAAATCTCATTTACAAAGCAGGCTCAGCTTAGGAGGCAATTTGAAAGATTAGAATGAGGAAACATGTCATCGACAAGGCTGGTAATTAGAAATGGTTTATTGCCTTCCCTTGTTAAGCCTATTATTAAGGCAGAATATTCTCCTACTCCTACTGCTCCTAACGTATATAAAACCTCAATTATTTACGTCTTCTGTTCCTTACAAAAACTGCAGGACAACTGTTTTAGTAACTTCCACATCACGGAGAATCAAAGCACTGTTAGCTGCATTTGCTCACTAAAAATCTTTCATGAAGCCAGCAAGGCCAAGGAATATGAAAAACTCAACTTTATTCCCCAGTGAAAAGCAATCAGCTGCTCTCTCTGTGTCTGCATTTTCTGTGCTACCAAAGAAAAGTGTTTCCCAAAATGACTGTGCATCTCAGCACGCTTTGCCTGCAAAGCTTCATTTTTCCTGACACTTGTCCCAGGGTAAATTTTTTAAAAGAGGTTGCCTTAATTTTAAAATTGACTTTTAATGATACTCATATTTCAAAGGGCTGGATTTTAAATATACTGATTTTTTTTTTTTGGTGCCACTTGGATAAATTCATGAAAGGACACAGGGCACAGGACTCCTTTTAAAAAAAGGAAAAAGCTCAAACCCAACCAGAACCAAACACCACAATTCCCTGGCTCTATGTATCACTGTCCTTAACTCACCACACAGCCAAGGCCCCTGGTGTAAAAACCTCATAACACCCTCATAAATTAGGAGGTTTTTTCCTCAGCTAGCAAAAAATAAATAAAAATAAAAATAAAAATAAAAATAAAAATAAAAATAAAAAATAAAAATAAAAATAAAAAGGAAAAGCTGGGGGAGATCATCTCACTTCCATTTATTTGGCTGCTCAGTAGTTAGGTCAGTCAGAGGCACAGGAATATCTATATCCAATTCCTTACCCTAAAGAGATTCAAGTCTACATCATTGCTTTTTGACAGGTTTTAACCTCTCAGTCCCAAGCAGCTGAAGCTTGTTCTGGTGTAAGAGCAGCTGCCAAAGCCAAGCAATTTTACAAGAAATGATTAAATGCTCAATAGGTTAAAATCAGAGAGCAGGCACAAGCAGAATTCTCCAGCACCCCTTCCATGATGATTTCATTTGTGGTGACACCATACAAAAAGCCAATGCATGAAATATGAAATTCTTACCTGAAAACACCTCTGCCACCACCCCTAAGAATTCCTGTGAATTCCTGGGACTGAGTTCAGCAGTTTTCCTCCAGTTGTGTCAGCACAACTTCAATTCCACGTGAGCCCAGCTCAGAGCTGTTTTCTCCAGGAGTCCCCTGACAGCTCCATCAGCACAAAGAAAGGTATTTTCCACTTCCTCTGCTTTCTGAGCAGCTCTCACAGCCCTGCCAGCTCCTTGAAACACAAACCCTGGCGTGCCACACACCCAAGCTGTGCCCAGGGTCTGCTCCATGATTGAGGTGTTTGCCTCAAATCAGCTGAACAAGAAATGTTTCGTGTTCTTGACCTGCCAGTCCTTCCTGCTGAAATTCCCCGTGCTCCCAGTTCACTGGGCTGCAATAAAAACAGTGCTGGTAGTGAAAGGCCTGACAGCAAATCTGAACACACTTTCTTTGTTTGGGAAAGCTAGTGTGGATGGAAAAGAACAAATCACCCCTTGGGTGATCAAAGAGCATCAAAAGCTCATCATTTTATCAATCATGAAGTCATTCTAATTAAAGAATTACTGCCTTTGCCTACAGGCCCTGGATCTCTGGTCTTGCTTTTTGGGGTTGATGATGTGCATTTTATCCTCCATGCATGATTATCATGAATAATATATGTTAAACTTCCTTCAATGCCTTCTCTTCCCAATCCATCTCTTCCCAGTTCATCTCTTTCCACTTCATGACCCTGCCCCTTCCCCACTCTCACCATGAATCCTCTCACCTTTCCCACTTACAAACATCCCTACAAATCCATCAAGGATGAGCCAGCTCCAGCAGAAATGCAGAGTGTGGGGTCAGCACCAGAACTGTCCCTTTTTGTGGAGCTTCCATGGGCTGGGAATCCCACTCAGGTGGGAAAAATCCCCTCTGTCCTTCTTGGCATTTGACAGTCCCCAAGGAGAGCTGGAGAAATGTGAGCTGCAGTAAATCTGCTCCTCACCATCTGTACCTCACTGCTGAAATGATCCCAGGAGGATCAAAACCAGTGAGGAATTTAGGAATTTTAAACCTTCTTGTTATTCCTTACCCGGACACAAATCCTTTCTACATCACCTTTTCCACACTGATGATTTGGTGATGCACTCAAGACTTGGCAAGAAAACATCCCATAATATTTAAATAATGTTTAATCCAGTACCTACTAAAATTAAGAAGTAAACATTTCTGTTTCACTCTACTCCACAGGCAAATGTATATTTTCATAGAGAAGCCAATTATTTTAAATTTGCAGACATAAAAGCATTTTACAAATCATATCTCTGTACCCAGCAATTAATTCTAGGTACATGTCTGTGCTCATGCACTACAATTATACACTAATAAAAGATAATTATCCCAGTTTCAAGTGTCAGAAGGTTGCATTTCTCTTTTCCAACCTAAAACATGCTTTGTTTTTAAATGTAAGGCTCTCAGTGGTAATTTAAGGTGATCTAAACTCATTTCTGGGTACCCTGGACTAATAATTTTGCTCTGCAGAAATGCTGGGATAGGAACACGTGTAATTTTCTATCCCATGCTGCTGCAGGCTTACATTTTTCTAGTTTTTATAAAATACCCTTCTATGACTTTTATGATTTCACAGTGCAGAGGTGAGAGAGATCTTGGCCTGAATTGTTGATCAATGAGGGTCAATCAATAGGAAAGTTTTAAGTTTATAAAGCTCATGGGAAGAACAGGATTCACAACTGAACTCGTGTCTCAACCCTGTAAAACTCTAATTAGGATTCCTCACAAGACTTTTGTGAGCTTAAGTGACAAAAAAAATCTAGACTAGTTTAATATTACTAGACAGAAATATGAAATATTAGTAAAATTTTCTGCAAGCAGTTAGCACATGATACTGCAGGGTGAATCCTTACCTAACTGTGATCGGTGAGAACAATGCTGAGAAGGAATGAGGGTTTGTTTAAAGGGTTAAAGGGCTATTGTCTTGAATTAATTAAAGGGTTTGTGTCTTGAATTAATGCACTCATTGGACAGAGTAACTCGAATTTACAGGGATTTTCTTGGGAATTTCACAGCTGTATCCATATCCCATTTGCCAGTCCTTGGGACCAGGCAGGTTCAGAGTCTGGCAGCAGAGCCCAGCTGCTCTCCTGGTGGAACTCCTGGGTTTGGGAAGGGTTCTGCCCATTGCTGAGGTCTTTCCAGGGAGTTTGGATGCCTTGACCTGTGGGCAAGAGAGAATTTCTCAGGCATCAGAGAAAGCAAGTCAGGCTTCCCCATGCATTGCTCCAAGGGAAGATATTCCAGACAATTCCTGATCTCTGCTGCTATTTCACCTTGTTCACTTGCAGGGATGTTTTGAGGGGGTGTTGGCCTGAATGGCCAATCACACTCACTGTGTCAGAACACTGTAAAATAAAAAGGATGTGCTTTTAATAACCTTTTGCTGTATGCCCTCCAAAAGAATGGAGTTTTCCCAGTCATTATTTCAGCAATCCCAAATATGATAACGACACTGACCCCCTGCATTGGGCTTCCCATCCTGGATAAAGGCCTGGATGCAGTTCCAGCAGTTACTAATATTTCATATTTCTGTCTAGTAATATTAAACTAGTCTAGATTTTTTTTGTCACTTAAGCTCACAAAAGTCTTGTGAGGAATCCTAATTAGAGTTTTACAGGGTTGAGACACGAGTTCAGTTGTGAATCCTGTTCTTCCCATGAGCTTTATAAACTTAAAACTTTCCTATTGATTGACCCTCATTGATCAACAATTCAGGCCAACATCTCTCTCACCTCTGCATTGTGAAATCAAACCCTGTGCTGGATAAAGGAGCAATTCCTGCAGTTTGAGTTTCCAGCTCTGAGCCAGCACTGCCTCTTCCCCTGGGTGGGGGTCTGTGGTGGCTCAGATCCCCTCTCCCTGACAAATGACAACTCAAAATGCGATGTTCCTGCTGCTCATTTTCTTTCATAGGTGGCTCTATTCCCAGAGCTCTGATGTGATTCAGCCTCACAGCCAGGCTGCTTATATTTCTCCTGGAGATTGCAATTATATTTCTAAACTATTCTTTGTGTTGCTGCGAGGATCAAACAAAAGGAGGGGAAAAAAATGTTAACGTTTCAATGAAGGAAATTTCCATAATATGTGGTGGCTGTCACAATCTTGCTGATAGAAATAATTACTCCTCCTGATGTAACTACACTGAGCCACTGAGAAATGGGGATAAAAACTGTTACCCATCTGTGCAAAGCTCTTTCATACATGCATATGGAAGAAGAGCTGAATGCAGAGATTAGAATGCTCTGGGATGAGCAGCAGGACACAGATCCCAAGGTGACAGGCACTTCTTACCTCAGGCCCTGGGAGGGGGGAGGAATTACCTCTCCATTTTTAACAGCTACAAAGTCTGCTGGTGATTTGGGATAACTTTGTGCTCAGCCTCCACGTGATCCACTAGATTATGCATGCAAATCCCCAGTTTTGGCTGATAAACTGAAACAAAAGCACACTCTGCTGCAGCACGAGCTGATGGTATTTTTCTGAGTGAGAGAAACCCACATTCTCTGCAGACAGCACACACTGTTTGCACATAAACCACTGAGAGGCTGCACTGGTGAGCAGGAGAACAAATCAGAAATTAAAGATCATTTCCAGGGGTCTGATCTCACCCAGACACAGCCAGGGACAGTTCAGGGCATCACCAGGTGCCCCTCTCTGGTCACCTCAGGATGTGACTCCTACAAGCTGCAGAATTCAGCGTGGTTGGAGCACCTGGGCAGGGCTGGATTTGCTGTCTCAGGCTCTTGTGGAGGTTTCAGCAGCAAACCTGGAAGCAAAGCAGATAAACAAAGAGGCAGCAGCTCCCACAGAACTCCTGAGCAAAGCTGAGTGTGGGAAATGAGTTAAAAGTCAGAAAACACGGCTGAGTCTCTGTGGGCATGCAAGGGGTGCCATGCAGACACCACAGCACTGCAAAAATGGGATGGGGAGATAGTGGTGATTGAATCAGAGAATCAGAGAGTGGTTTGGGTGGGAAGGGATATAAAAATGCACTTGTAATTCCTCATGGGCAGGGACACCTCCCACTGGGCCAGGCTGCAGATCTGCTCCCTTGCCATGACCTAAAGCAAGGTACAGGTACAGGTACAGGTACACTGCTCTGTAACAGTACTGCCAAATTAGAAAGTGTCCCAAAAATCAGAAAAATTCCACATTGCCAACTCCACAGAGCCACAGGCAGTCTGCTGAGGAAGCTCCTGCACTGACCCACCTGAGCTAAATCCCCTTCCCTGCCTGGTACAACCAGAATCCACCAGCACAGCCCAAAACAAGGATTTGCAGCCCTGGCCAGCAACCACAGAGCCCTCACACCACACCCAACCCCTCCACAGCCACACCAGCACAGACNTTTCAATAAATCTCTGCTTTATTCTCCAGCTCTGTTCCAGCTCAGCCTTCCCAAGGCAGCAGCACAGCCCCCAAACACCTTCCAGCAGCAGGGAAGGTTGAACAATCCCTGGATGGGGTGGGATTGCTCCTGCAGCCCCAGTCAGCCCCTGGTCCAAAGGCAGAGCTGCTGGGAGCTCCCTGCAGCAAACCCAGCCCAGCTGAGCTCCCAGCCCGGGGCTGCCACCCCCAGACTCCCACCCTGACTGATGGGAGCCTTCTCTGCAGGGAATTTATCACTTTTTGGGAAAACCCCTAAAACCCACTCAGCACACAGCGCCATCAGGATGGGCAGAGTTAAAATTGTGACCAGAACACCCAGAATGCTAAACCCCAGCAATCCTTGTCCCTACACATCCCTCTCTTCCCTAAATCCCTGTGGAAATCCGGGTTTAAAAGATCCCAGACTAATAATGACTCCCTGCAGAGCTGCTGAGAGTCACCCAGGGCTTTCCCAGCACAGGAGACCTCGAGCATCTCTGCAAGGAGAAGTTTTGCCAGCCAAGATTTTATCCCCTGGCTGAGCCCTCAGCAGCTCCTCACCAGCTGTAGGAGAGGAGATCACAGGTCCTGATGGGTTTTCTGCAGGAGTCCAAACAGCCCAAGGATCCAAAGCAGGACTTGAACCATCCTCCTCCTCCTTGAAGCTGAATATTCAAGTTCAGGCTGGAAAAACCAATAGTTATTCTTAAGACTTTTAAAATAATAGCTGTTTAAATTAGTCCTCAGTGTATTTTTTTTTCTTCACCTACTTCAGCTTATGTTTTCTTCCTTGTCATATGAAATATCACAATATTTAGAAATATGTTCATTATAAAATATACACAAATCACTTTGCAGAGTGTTCTGGGTTCCTCTTATAATTGAAGAATTATAATAATTCATCTTATAATTGAAGAATTTAAGTGAAAATTATCCCATTAATAAAATCATTGTAAAAAAACCACTACTACTACTACTAATTTGAAACATGCCTCCAACTGGAACTACTCCTCTTAATTACTACGTCAAATATTCTTGTGTTAGATAAAATTAAAGACCAGAATCATGAACTTTGGCTTATGTTTTCTTCCTTGTCATATAAAATATCACAATATTTAGAAATATGTTCATTATAAAATATACACAAATCACTTTGCAGAGTCTTCTGGGTTCCTCTTATAATTGAAGAATTATAATAATTCATCTTATAATTCATCTTATAATTGAAGAATTTAAGTGAAAATTATCCAATTAATAAAATTATTGTAAAAAACCACTACTACTACTACTAATTTGAAACATGCCTCCAACTGGAACTACTCCTATTAATTACTACATCAAATATTCTTGTGTTAGATAAAATTAAGGACCAGAATCATGAACCTTTTGAATTCTTTTGAAAATTCTGAATGAGAGAGCTTTGAGGAGGCAGAACCCTCCAGGGAGTTCTCCCACCTGAGAGGAGATCAGGAAATGGCAATAATTTATCCAAGCAGTGGGTTTGGATAAACAGGGCCTGAACTCCAACATTTCTGTGTCTCTGGCAGGTGAAAACTCAAGGAGAGGTTGGGATTCAGAAAAAATCCCGTTATTTCCTATAAATTAAAATGTAAAGAAAAGCTGCAAAGGAACCTCCCCAGTTCAAAACTGTAAAAATGGATTTTTTTCTCTCATGGTGGGTTAAACATTCACCCCAAGCTCTGCTCTCAAAGTGGGAATTGTGCACAACAAAGAGGGAATTTCAAAAATGGAATTTCCTCACCTGCCCTGCAGTTTTTCCCAGTGATCAGAGTCACACATGGGGGCTCCTCCAGTGGAGTTTCCCCGTCACAGCAGCACGAGTTCCCCAGAGCAGTGCAGCAGAAAATGATGATTTCATTGGCTGGGTCACATTTCCCTGAAGTATTCCCTAAAACAGGAATGTGACACCACCCCTGACCCCCAGACTGGTCTGTGGTTGATCCACAGGTGAGGTTGCATTGCTGAAGGAAAACTCAATGAGATATGAACACGATACCTGATCTAACTTCATGCTTTTTCCTTGGTTATTTTTTGATTTAAGGCACTTTTTTCACTCTTAACTAATTTCCAAGCAAATCTTTCAGCCCATTCTTTTTTTTCTTTTTTTTTTCTTTTTTTTTCTTTTTTTTTTCTTTTTTTTTCTTTTTTTTTTCTTTTTTTTTCTTTTTTTTTTTTTTTTTTTTTTTAATATGTTATGGAACCAACCAATTATGGGGGAACAAAATTGAAATTGTTTTGTTTGCATTCAGCTCTGTAACTCTGAACCACTTTTGATTCTCTCAAAAATTCCCATCTAAGAACAGGAAGATGGGGGTTATTTCCTCTTCATGGCTAACTGCTGGTGGAGACCTGGAAATTTAGGATTTGGGGTTTAGTGCACAGCAATACACATGAGTTAAGGTGCAGGATTTGGGGTGTTGTCTTTGTCCTTCACTTTTTTTTTCCTCCTTCTGCTCAGGTTTGGGTGATCTTTTCAGGTTGGTCAGTAAAAGCCTGCACTGTGGACATTGAGTGGTCTTTAACTTTATTTTTATAAAAA
>VXBR01006350.1:242509-257389 GCA_013400215.1 Cisticola juncidis | reverse complement strand
AAAAAAAAAAAAAAAAAACAGGGGAAAAAAAAAAAAGAAAAGAGGAATAGCAAAAAAACCCCAAACCCAACCAACCAGGCAAAGAAGATCCCCAATTGTGGATTGTTTTTATTGTTTTTCTCCTCTCACCCTCCAGCTCCTGAAGCTTTTCAAGGTCACAGCCTGCCTGGGTATGGAAATTCAAAACCAGCACTCCAGGAAAGGAGCTGAGGGGATGAAGGAGCATTTGGATTCCAGCAGCAGATCCAAACCCCCTGGAGCTCCATGCCCTTCCCTCCCATCTTGGAACCCCAAATAAAAACTGGGGGCTGCTCAGCTTTTACCCCACAGCTCAGCTGGATTTAAGGCTTGCCTTTTATTTTTGTGGCAGGAAAATAAAAGGGACAACACGAGGGAGGCTCCTCTGTGTGCTGGTTTGGGCTGTGCTCAGGGGAGGGGAAATTTCATTTTTCAGGTTGGAGGGGGAACCACCAGAACCCAGGTCCAGCTGGGGAGTTCTTAACTCAGCTGCAGTTTTATTTAAATTGCTTCAAAAAGTAAAACTCTTCAAGGATAAACACCCCAATCATGAGTCCAGCACAAGCACAGCCAAGGAATCACTCCAAGGTCAAAACTCAGAAAAAAACTTTCCTCAATCCCAGCATGTCCTCTCAGTTTAGAAATTCCCTCTCATTTTAATGACCCTCATCTTTCTACCTCATTTTCTTAGACTAAGTTCCAATGTACAAAAATTTAGCAATGTGTCCCCAAAATTCCTGAGGAATAAATTTCAGTCATCACAGACCTACGACACCAATCACTCAATCCAGACCCTGGAACTTCTGAATTCCTGGGGAATTCTCACACACCCACAGCTTCATCCAAAGGAAAAAGCCAGACCCATTCCCACTCAAAAATTTTGCATTTTTAACTCTAAAGCTCTAAATACCTTAAAATACCGAGCAGCACAACAGCACCTTGAAAAGAGGATATGAAACTGCCAATCCACAAACATTAGAATGTCACAAATATTAAAATGAAAATCGAATATACAAAAAAAACTTCTGTGGGAAACAACCCCATGGAGTTTGAAACCATTTTGATATTCCCTTTTCAAGGATTTGAATTGATGGAATCGAGGTCACAAAAATGATGGAATTGAAGTCAAACTTCAATTTTACAGGCTCGATATGCTGCAATTTCTTCTGAAGTTTTCAAGACAAGGACTTCAATTTTTTTAACTAAAAACAATCTCATCTGTCAACTGCACAAAATATTTTTTCAAGATGGTTGACTGGAGAAACAAATCAGAATAAAGTGGCTGTCATCAGTAAATCAGCTTTGACAGAGCAGCACACACCACCAATTTTCATGGGAAATACCTGTTAAATTCCCTTCTCTCAGGAACTGTTTTTCTCAGGGAAGAAAAGTGGCCGAGGTAAGAGAAGTAATTGATGTATTATCCACGATTATCTTTCATTATTTTCATCCTTGCTTAACACGCCTCTCCTTGCTGCTGCTCAGAGTGATTCAAACCACACACAAATCATCCCTGCCTCCCCCCAGACACCAATCCCGATAAAAACAGGATTTTCCAGCAACAGAATATCAGGGAGAAAAATCTCAATAACCATCAAGCACTCCAAGCATGGCACCTCTGCAAATAAGATGTTTAACAGCAAGGTTTGTGCTGTTCTGCACAATCCTGGAGTAAATGTGAAATGTATTTATCGATTCTGCAGTCGACAGAAGGTGCTCAAAGAAAAATATATTAACAAAGGAAAATGCAGCAGATGTTTATATTTACTCACATTTCTGAAAGGTAGCACTGCAGATATGGGGCACTGCTGGTTGATTTTAATTGCACCTTATTAAAAATGTTACCACTGACATAAATATCCCTGCCAATATTTTCATTTAACACAGCAGCACAGCTCTGCCTGCTCTGGTGACACTGCAAAACTCAACACAGAAAGGTTCCAGCACAGCTAAAAACACAATTCTTAAACCCAAAAAGAACCTGCCATTTCGTCAGTTCAGAGTCTATCAGCTGATAGAACATAATTTAATTTTTTTCTTAAAAAAAATAACAAGCTGTTTTGCTTTTAACATCTGTAAATCTCACTATGGCACTTCAGAAAACTTTAATTAATAGGAAAAAAAAGTTTCAATATGTCCTCTATAGATTAAAAGCAAATATGAACTTTCTGTTTACAGGTGTCTTATTTTAAATGAAGGAAAAGAAAAACAGCTCAGCAGCTCCCAGACAACACCAAACCCACACTGACAGCCCTGGATGCTCCATTGGGGAAAAACTGGGAAAGGATTTCATCCTCCTACAGCACCGTGATTCCACCAGGTATCAGCATCAGGTACTCACCTTGCACAAAGAAATCACAATTAAAAATTAATAAATCAAAGAAAAAACCCTGTTTCTCATTGAAATATTGGTCAACCCACCAGAACCTGAACTTATAAAAGGATAAAGGAATATTTCTCTCATTGCCATTGTTTAAAACCCAATTATAACCAAGGATTTTCTATTTTGATGTGTTTAATATAGACAAATTCTTTATCTTTACTACATGTGCTAAACTTTACTTCATTTCCCAAAGATTGAAATCAGGCATCAGCAAAAGAGCATTTCCTTTTTACCCCCATCAGATTAGGAGATCCCTAATCTCAGCCCCAAAGAAAGCTTTAGGAACAGGGACAAATCCCTAAAATTCACCTTTAGGTTACCTCCAACACCAATCCAATGATTTGTGTCACATACAAATATTTCCTACAGCCATTTTCTTGGAATGTGGATTTCTGATCTACAGGAGACCTGTCTGGGGCCAGCTCCAGCATTCAGGTGTAAATTGTTTTTTTTGCTGGTCTGATTTTGCCCCCTGCTCCTGAGGCTCAGGCAGATGTTGAATAATCCATTCCCTAATGACAAAACTCAGGTTCCAGCTCAGTGCAGCCCTGGCTGTGCCCAGCTGGCTTTGAGGGCCAGCAGCCCTGCAAACATTCACACTCTCCATCTCTCAGAATAACAAAACCACCAGCAGGCTGAATGGCTCTCATTAAAAGAAACTTGAGCATAAAGATTTTGTTCTGAATGGAGGCACTGCTCTCCTATGGGCTTGTTTTCATTCCTTTTTTTCCCTTTTTAAAGGGAATTCACAATGCTCCCATTTTTCTATTTTTTACTGCAAAACAGATTCCCTGAAACTGAGCAACTGAAATAAAAATTAATTAAACATTGGACTAAAATGAGATTATCAAGGTTTATAAATTCCTTCCTTTAGGATGGAGGCTTCTGTTTAAAAAAAATTTAAGGAAAAACCCTATAACTACACAGCTTTTGTATTAAGCTATTTATCAAAAGGTTTTCAGAGAGGAAAATGATAATGTTAAATGAAACTGTGGGTATAGTTTATTATTTTATGGAAAATTTAGAATGAAGAGCAGCAGCTGGGCCATGTGGAAGGGACTTGGTGTTCTCTGTGACACCATGAGAGATTCACCAAATGGGATGAGTTGAATTATTTTGGGGGATAAGAGCAAGGTCTCGTGTGCTGGAGTTGTTCATCCCTGTTTTTCTCATTTGCACTCTCAGAGGCATCACCCATGCCCAAGATAAAAGCAGCAGCTGGGATCCCCCAGCCTCCAGTGGAGCACAGGCCATGGGATTCCCTGAACTAAATTTAAAACCCTCAGAAACCCAATTTGCCTGGATTTATTTTCATGGACTTTGAGGAATGTGAACAGCAATTCACTGATTGAGAAACACTAATTATTGCAAGAAACAGAAAGGGAAAATCTGCTGCCTGTTGGTGTAAAGATTCCAAACAAAGCTCAGGTGGGGTTTGATATAAATTTCCCTAGAATGGCCCAGCACACATCAAATTTCTATCCAAGGTGTGACAGAGCAGGAAAACTCTGGAAACACAGCCAGACTGCCAGGATTTCAAACTACCAGGACTGGCAGCAAGATTTTATTTTAACTACCAACAAACTTATCAGGATCAGAGCCTTGCAAGGCACTGAAGTTCACCCTGCTGCCACACATCCAACCCACGAGTCAGGGTTTGCCAAGGAGGCAGCGCAGGGGAATTGCTGAGAGTTCTCAGATGTCACTGAGAGCATCCTCACCCCCCAGCTCCTCGAGTGCTGCCACACTCAGGACCCTGCTGATTTATCTCTGTGCCTTCAAAGTCAGAACTCAGCTCAAAAAGGCAGCAGGATGTGAGATCCTGCCACCCATGGGCAATCAAAGCCCTGGAACTGCGGCAGTCAGCGCAGTGCAAGACAGAAACTGGGCTGAGCTGGAGTCAGGGCAAGTGCCAGGAATTCCTGAGCTGAGGAAAGCTCCTGTCGCTGTAATTGGAAGCAAAATGGGTCACAGAATAAACCAGGAAAAGCAGGAGCTGAGTGCTGGGAGGTAGGTGGCAGGGAGAAGGCAGCCTGCTAAAGTTTGGTCTCAACCAGAGCCTGGCACCTCCTGAGCTCCCACAGAGTGGAATTCCTGATCCTTCTCAAAGCCATGAAAGGTGCCCTGAGCAGACACAACACCAAGGTCAACAGCAGAATTTACCTCCATGTCCTGTACTGAACCCTCTAAATAAAAGCTCCATGACCTCCTTCCACATCAATGGCAAGGCTCTGGCTGAATTTTGGGGCAGCAAAACCAACCCTAAAAAGAACCCAAAGCTCTGTGGCCCCTTTCTTTTATCACCTGTCCTACACCTGCTGGGAGTGAGCAGCAGCCAGTGCCTGCCTGAGGATTGGTTTGCCAAAGCTTCTTTGATAAATCCCAAAGATTTATCCCTCTCTCAGATTCACACCAGTTTGTAAGGAAAAAATTGGTCCCTGCATTGGTGCCTAAAGATCTCAAGAGTCTTCCAGCCCATTCCCCTGCACGATGTCAGATCCTCCTGGTCCTTCAGGCTTCACTGAAATATTCCCAAAACCAAACCACTGGTGAAAGCCAAATGCCAAAAAGGGATCTGCATTATTTCCTGGGGAGAAAAAACCCTCCTGGGTTTTTTGGAACGCAGGAAACACCCCAGGAGTTCAGTACTCAACCTGCCCAAACATCCCCTCTTTCAGAACCCCTCAGTGCCTGGGCACTGCAGGAATTCCCTCAAAAAGGGCACGTCCCTGTCAGGGGTCCCTGTCAGGTGTCCCTGTCAGGTGTCCCTCTCAGGGGTCCCTCTCAGGGGTCCCTGTCATGTCCCATTAAACAGCTTTTGTCTGGATGTGGCTGAGCCACTCCTCTCCTTGCTTCTCTTCCCAGTTCTTTATCCCATCCCTTTATTCCAGCCAGGGTCTGGTTCAGATCTCCCTGTTCAGCTCTATCCCTCACATCCAGTGCAATTCCCATCCCATGCCTTGATCTACTCCCATCTCCCTTTACCCAAATTTTGGTAGAAGTGACAAAAAATGGGGTTTATCTTTACCCAATTTATTTTGCTGTGACCATAATGATTAATTCTGTTCTTAAATCCATTCTGAAAACAACACCAACAGTCCCTGTTTATATTCCCCCAGATTTTATCCTGGAGACCACTCCTTTGTAATCAAAAAAGGGAACACCAGAAACACACAATTCAAGGCAAGACTTTTAAACTTAGACTTAAAGAAACCATACATCCATGGACATAGATATTTCTTGTTTATCAACTGGGAAATTCTTCAATTACATTTTTTTCCTTTCTTTGCATTTCAACATAAGTGAAACACAGATACCTACACTACATATATATACATATATATATATAATCTTACTTTAAAAAAAAAATGTAACACAGAATGTACATTGCTAACTGTTTAAATCTAATCTTCCAGGCCCTGCAAAGCTGCTTCACCCTCATTATTCCAGGCTGAGGTCTCCAGGCACTGTTCCTCCACCTAATTCCATCAGAATTCAGCTTGGCTCTCCTGATTGCTCTGTGTCTCCTTTCTGAGTGATGCAGATCAAATGAAGGCAGCCAGAACTGGAAGGCTGTCACCCCCAGTGAAATCTGAATAAACTGGCAACATCTAAAAATGAGCTGGCAGCTCACTGGGAAGCCTCAGAATATCTCACATTGTGTAGGGTGTCAGTGGAACAGATTTCCAGCTCCCAGCTCCAACCCCTGACCCCAGGGTGCATTTTAGGGCTCTGAAGCTGATTTTGGATGGATCCTTTGCTTCCCAATCTCATACCACACTCTGCTCCCCCTCCTCAAGTCACTCCCAGTTCAATTTTTCCTTCTATCCTCTCTGACCTCTGCCAAACCCCCCTTTTTTATCTTTATGTTAAGACATGGGCAGCAATCTCTCTTGCTGCCATGTAACTTTAATGTGGATTGAACTGGATTCACTCCTGAAGAAAAAAACCCAAAAAAACCCCAAGGAATAAGAGCCAAGATTCAGATGGAGGAAAAAAAGCTTTCAAACCTTTTTATACTTGAACAGGCACAGATGTCTCTCTTTCTTGTGTAGCTACAGAAATGATTAGAATTGATCAAGGAGTTCACAGTAAAGTTTTAAGAGACATGGATTTTAAACCAAAACATTCAGAAACTTGTGTTTTGAAAACTGAAAAATGAAAAAGCCTAATCCGAAGCTTTCACACATTACCTGATATTAAAGATTTTCTTTCTAAATCTGCTTCCACTGGGGCCTCAGCAGATCCACTGTAAATACAGAAGGGTTTGTGAAATATCTATTTTGAGCATGGCCACTTAACAGATCAGAGAGCCACACAAAAGGACATGCAGCTGGTTAAAAAGGAACAAAAACATCCCATTCTCAAGTAAAACCATTGCTCTGGTGCATCCTCTGAGCACTAAGAGAATTTCCCTGCCATGTAAAATCTCCCTGGTGCAGTTGGAGTTCAGTGCCTCTCACCCAGTCTGCCCTGGAAGGAAACCCAGAAAATTCTGCAACAACCTTTGACACCTTTGAGGGCCACTGAAACATTTCCCTCTGCAGAACAATTATATTTGTGCAATGAGAAATTCTGTTATAATCAGTTATTGGCTCACAGAGGGAGAGCAAAAGCCCTTCTCATCTTTCCCCCACAACTGTTGTTTAAAATTTAAAGTTTTTTCCCCACAATTTTTGTTTCAAATAGAGTCTGAATCTCCCTGGTGCTGAGCAGATGAAGCCTCCTTGCCCTTCTGTGGTTCTGGATTTTAGGTCCTGCCCGTGCCATCAGTACAGGAGGAAGCTGCATCCTCCCCCAGCCCACTGAGATGGACCCCAAACCCATCCCATTGCCTTCATTAAGCTCTGAGTGATGACTCAGCCAAGCCCTAGCAGCAGTTTCACAAAACACATCACAGGAGATCAGTTTTATTCCCTGAAGTACATCACTGTTTTAATCTGGAGTTGTAATTGACTCCACTTTTAAAGGAGGTGATAAAACGCTCAGGGAGTTGTGCTGCCTCCAGATAAGCAACCCTGGCAATAAATAAGGGAGATATCCCAGCCAATGGCTGGGGAATGATTGCAAACACATTAGAATGATCCTGTGCCACATGGAGCTGTAATTTTATTTGATGCTGTCTATGAAGCTCTGGGTGTTTGGGATCATCTCTGAGGGGCTGTTCCCAGGTCCTGCAGAGCCCCAGGCAGGGCAAACACCATGGGCAGGATGGATTTTGCAGCAGACAGGGCTAGGAAGGGAAGGGTCAGAGTTGTTTCTGCTGGTGAGATCAGGCAGGACAGCTCCACACCCTTCCCAGCCTCGTGTTTGGTGACAGCAAAGATAAAAATCCCTCCAGCATTGGGATTCCTTCCAGGGCTTGAAGTTGCAGGGAAGGTCAAGAGCAACAGGGCCTCAGGCAGCTCCTGCCTCTGGAATTCAGAGGAGCCTTCAGAGCCCCCAGGAAAAGCAGGGAAATGCCCTGGGCTGGGACAGGAGAGACAAACAGAGAAATGAATGTTCCCAATCCTGCCTGATCCATCACTGTGTCAGCTCCTGGGCTGGGATGTCTGTGCCTGCTCCAGCACCTGCTGGACTAGAAAATGCCCTTTGCATCCCAGCCATGCACAGAATTTCACCTTTATGTTCATCTTTTCCATGGATCACTGGGATAGCACTCAAAAGTCAGCCATCATTTCAGTGGCTCAGGGAGAACTCACCTCCTGCATCATTTGTCTTCTGGGAGGCAAAGATTAATTCCTTCAGGGGGAAAAAACAATGTGGCTCAGGAAGGTGTGATCCCACTGCAGGAATATTTCCTCCTGAATGCCACCAAGATCCAGAATCTCTGTTTATTTGCATTAAATCACTTCCATGGCTGTGCAGGCTTCAGCTCCTCACTGGGGAGTTTAAACTGAAAATGTACAGATTAAAATAAAAAGTATTCCTGTTTATATTTCCATGTTTTTATGGTCATCAACTCACCTCAGTATCTGAGAGCTTCACCAAGGCTCTGCTCTCTTGCCTCTCACTCAATGGATGAATCAAGTTTTATCTACAAGGAACTCAGTCACAGAAAGAAGAAGTTAAAAGTTCATTGTGTCCCAAAATCTCTTTGATTTTCCTACCAAGCCAGTCTCAGGCCCCACAGCCTGGCACAGCAGTTTCAGCAAATCAGAGCAGCAGAGAATTCTCCTGCATAAATAGTAAATAACCCAGATATTGCTACAGTCATGGAAAACATCACTTGGACTTCTTATCACATCACACATCAAAGTCATCAATTACAGGCCAGAGATTTCAGCAAATGAGCCTTAATTAACACTGCTGCCTCCAAATTTCCTCATTCCTGAACATTCCCAGCTGCTAGGGGAAATTAATTAAGGCTTAAATCTTGTGGTTCTTTCTTTAGGACTTGTTGCATGGCAACATTCATTTTTATGTATGAGCTTCTCCCTCCAAATGACTTTATAATAGTCTTACCCAAAAGATGAGCTCTTAAACTCTTAAACACAGATATTTACACATCTTGGCTTAGTTTCTTTTGGGTTTTTCACTGGTAGAACATGAATTATTCACTGATAAGAGGGGCTGTAATGGTCTGGTTGGTTCCAGGCACCAGTAAAATCAGTCAGAGGATTAACTGGTTTCTTTTAACAATCAGTTCCACAAGTGTGGAAAGAGTATTTGTTATTTATATAGGATATTTATTACATTTAAATTTAAGTTTTGATCAAGAGGCAGGTTCCAGAAAGAAATTGCAGCTGTGAACTCTCCCATGGAGATGACTTTTCCTTCCTGAATTATTGGCCAAACTCCCCATGGGATGAAGCAGCCTGACCAAACCCATGTCACAACTAATACTGATCAATATTTTCACTGATTTCAGTCAGAACTTCCCAATAATAAAATAAACTAAAGAAGAAAAGCAGCACATCTCCAGAATAAAATTGTGTCTCACTGTGAATGAGCTGCAAAGAAATTAGTTCATTAACAACTACTGAGAGAAACAATCAGCACCTCATTTGACAACATAAAGTAATAATCCACAAAGATTAGGATTTCTGATTAAAAAAAAAAGAAAGAAAAAAAGAAAAAAAAAGAAAAAAAAGGAAAAAAAAGAGAAATTCTGAGCTTAAAAAAAAACAAAACAAAAAAATTCACAAGACATAAATTGAAATAAAACGGAAAGAATTATTAAAAATACACCAAGTTCAGATGAAAGGAAACTTTCCCAGCAGAGCAAGTGCAAGCTTGGAGCTTTAACTCTGGCTCTGCAGCAAAAATGTCAAGGAACAACATCAAGATGACAGCAGAGTGTCCTCAAAGTTTTGTTCTCTTGTCACATCTTCCTGTGAAATGTCAGTATTTTCTGACCTCACCTGAGCTGTCTATGGACATGATTGAATAACATTTACTGCTAAAAATATCACAGCAACATTTAAGAATGTGGGTTTTAAGTCTACAGGAGTAATTATTAAAGTGTGGATTAAATTAAATGAGGACTTAAAATGAGAAAAAAAAAGAAATTTTTAATCAATTATTAAATAAAAGCAATAAAATAATTTTTATTAAGAGCACTCTACTTAATATCTATGACCCAGCTTTATAAATAGATTTAGAAAATGATACTGATTTTACACCTTGAAATTCCATAATTCAGACCTGGCCATGGATTAGATCTCAAATTTTCCATTCTTTGTTCTCTCATCACTGGAATTTATTAAGATGTCCAGAATCTTCTCCAGATGCTTTACAGGTTTGAACAGCTCCTGTCCTGAGACCTTGAAGCTCAAACCTTCCCTAACAAAGGCCTGAATATATTTCAGTCTTCAACACAACACTGAATTCCTCTGTCTGGGAACCTCTGAGCACCAGCACTAGAAATGTGATTGGAATCATAAAAAATGCAATATTTTGAGGTAAAACAGATTCCAGGGGGATGGAGCTCACAGGACCTTCACATCTGATTTTTGCCAGACTCTCCTGGTGGAAGGGAGAATCCTCCTGCAGCTGCAGCCATGGGTTCTTCACTGGTAAAACCTACTGGAAAAAAAATTCAGAGAAGATGAGGCCAATGTCTCATGAAAGCTCAAAAAAACCCCATTTTCCTCAAAGAAAGTGCTGAATTAACAATCTTATTCCATTATCCTCTCATGACCATGTCTTTTTTTTTAAGTATTTATATTTTTTTGTGTCTATGTCAAAACAACAGGATATTTTACTTTGCCTAATCACCATTCCCTTAATATTTGAGTGACCAGAAACTTTGCATTTCCAAAACTGCTGGATCCACAGAGAGGAATAACCAGTTTTTCTCTCTCCTGAAAACATTTTCTCTCAGAAAGATAAACTGCACCTCCACTGCAGCTCTGCAATCTGTCAGCACACGCGAGGACCAACAAACCTGTTCAGAAAGGAGACAGGCTCAAAATGGAAAACCCACACCTCAGGGGCTATTTTTAATTTAACTCTTTTGTAAGGTTCTGTGTCAGACCCCAGTTCTGTGAGATTTGAAGACAATCAGGCAAAAAGTTGTTCCGATTTTGGCCAATTCCAGATTCTCGTTAGTTTTTCACAGGGTTTCAGTATTGTGAAATTGTCACCAGCCCTGTGGAGGAAATACTCACACATTTATTTAATGTGGCCTCTTTTTGTCCCACTGAGGCTTTAAATGTCCCTGCTCTGCTCTGGCACTGGATTTGTCCTGTTAGCCAGTAAATCCAGCTACACTCACACAAACAAGTTTTCCTTCTGCTGTCCCTGCTAGTCTCAAATAAAACATTCCAAGTAAAGAACAAAGAATTATGTGCAGAGAATAAACAAGATCAAACCCCAAACTATCCATATTCAAGCTCTCAAATCAAGTGTGAAAGAAAGCTCCTGCTGGGAATTTTTTTGTTTGTTTGTTTCCTCATTTGAACCAACTCTCCCTCTTCAGTAACATCCCCCCAGTTCCCAAAGGGACGTGGAAACAAATCCTGAAGGGCTGAGCTCAGATTGGGTGGGAATTTGGTGTAGAGAATTCTCAAAGTTTACATACAAATACACACTACATAAATCTTCTATCATACTATATAAACCTGCTATCAAGCTCTGAGAATTCTCTACAAATCCATTTCCCAATACAAATATTATAATTCACACTATTACAATCAAAACCTAACTATTTATTAATTGCAATACATTCTAAACATTTTTTAGCATATTAACTTTTACTACACAATACTATTAATACCTTAAACCAAATCATCTAAAACTACCTCCCCTAAATCCTACTCTAATACACCTTTTATAGCTCTATTTCTCTAAAATATCTAATTTAGTTACAAAGCCATCCTTTAAAACTTAATTCCAGTTCCATTTCTCTCTCAACAATGCCACTTATCTGATTCCATGGCATTTCTAAATCAACATTTCTCATCTTTGAGTTTACATACAAATACATACTGCATAAACCTTCTGTGAAAGTTTTTTTAAAGTTCTATTTTCTTTAAAAGTTCTCTACAACTCCATTTCCCACGGGATGCTCTCAGTGCAGGGAATGTTGTACCCATCATTGATGGGGACACTGAGCAATGCTGGCGCTTTGTTCAGGACCATGGAGAGCCAATTTTGGGGTGCCTGCCCCTCTGGATAACCAGAGCTGTCTGTTCTGCACAAACCTCATGGGACACAGGGTTTAGATCCCCAAAAAGGTGAGGGATTTGGGATTTGTGGTGCCCGTGGCTGGCAGCTGGCTCAGGGCAGCCTCGTGACGCTGAAATCCTTGGGACAGCTTGGCACACACCAGGGCAGCTCTCTGTGTTAGCACAGGCACTGCCAGGAAGGATTAATCTGGAGATGATTAGAACCTGCTGCTGGCTTGGTGAATAATTTATCTATTGACTGTAAGAGTCAATTATTGATCATTTACAAACGGAGAACACGGGGCAGCTCTGCCGGCTGCTGGCAGCCGCTCCCGCGCTGGCCCCAGGAGTGTCTCTGTGACATTCCTGGTGCTCCAGAGGCCACTGGGAGGTGTCCCTGTCCATGGCAGGGCTGGAATGAGAGGAGCTTTCAATGTCTTGAGTTTCAGCTTTTGTATTTTCCAGATCCTGGAAAATACAAAAGTTATTTAGTGTGTAACTCTGAGCTTTGTATGAAGCGTTAGCGAGTTCTCCTCGCGGTGCAGTCAGACAAAATAATCCTTTCCCAGCCCAAGGACACCATTGCATCTTCAGACCAAAAAAAAAGGTGTAAACAACATCAGATTGAGGAGAGAAAACTGGAAGGATGGGACTTCACAACCTGAAGCTGTAATTGGACAATTAACCCCAAAATGTAAATGGACCAAACTGATAAAAGTGTGAAAACTCGTGACTCGTCATCCACCTTGGGTGTAGCCCCTGCCCACGTGCATCCTTTGAAGGCCTTTAACAAATACCTACTTTATTCCTTGAACTGAATAACTCCTTTATTTACTATTTAGTTTAATAACTCCTTTATTCTGTCCAGCCTCTGCTCCAGGCATCACCTTCACTCCCAAACCCTTCCCTGACTCTGAACCTCACCCTGGCGTTGGAGCCTCTGCACCCCACACCCAAGATCTCCACTCGGCCAAACCTCACAACCCAGCTTCAATAAAAACCTTCAAAGGAACAGAGCAGAGATGCAAAACCCACAGCAAAACGGGAGAATTCCTTTACTCCACTCAGCAAATGCCTGTGTTAATTTATCTTCCTTTTTATCTTCCTCTCACATGTTTAGGTGGCACAAACAGCTCCTGGAAAAGGTACAAAAATTAGGGGAAGAGAAACTTCTACTTCAATCAACAAATCTATTCCATGACAAAGGAAAAAAGATGAAAGATATTTGTATTAGCAACAAAAGAGCACCAGCGTTAAGATTTTTTTTTCTTAAACTGTGAAGGACAAAACAGAAATCATATAAAAGACAAAAATAAACAGAATTAATAGGAACTCAAAGCAAGGACAAGCTGCAGGTCCCTGATGGTGTAACAAATTACAAAGCAGGTAGAAACTAATGTCAAGAACTATTTATTCATCTCTATAATGGGAACAACTTGAGGCAAGGACAATAATCACAAAGCAGGGAAGTGTTCATTAATTAAATGGAAACAAATCAGAATTGCTCAGGCACAGCCTGCCAAGGATCCTTTTGGCAGGCAGAGATAGGAAATGTTCCTCCTTGTGCTCAGAAGCTCCTGCATGACAAGAGGTGGAAGGAAGTTTATCAAGGCTCCTGCCTGCACAGGTTTGCAAACCCATTGGAAATGGAAATATTGATGAACTCTTCATCTTAAGGGCTTAAAAAATCTCAACAGGCAATGGTGAGACCCTTGAGTTGCTGTCCATGGCCAGGACCAGTGACCACCAAAGCAGCTTCTCTGTGCTTGCCCATCCTCTCTGATCCATCAGTTCCCACTCAGGGCACAGATCCCACAGCAGAAATTTGGGGAACCTCCCCACCTCTGCACCAGCACCATGGGGAGCACCTAAACACTCTTAAAAAATTCAAATAGCCTTCTAAAATTGTAAAATTTCATATTTCCCCTGAGTGGGAAGGGAGATCTTCCCTTTGCTAGAACAGGCATCATTTTATTACAATTTCTGATATTTTTGTAACAGAAAATTATTATTATATATTATTATTATTATTATTATTATTATTATTGTTATTGTTATTGTTATTGTTATTGTTATTATTATTATTATTATTTACTCACCAGGCTTTCCTCCTTTGGTCTGTCCATGCAGACACACCCTGATCAATCAGATCCAGTCCTTCAGAGCCCTGGAGACACACAATCCTATTTTTGGAGTAAAGACAACTATTGGGCAAAAATATTAAGAATTTCTGGAGATAAGCAGTGCTGGGGTTTTGGGTGATGAGTTTGAATCCCATTTCTTGAAGTCTGCAGTGTTGGATTTTCAGATCTGACCCTTTGTGGGAGTTTCCATCAGCAGAGCCTTGAAGGGCTGGACCAAGGGGAACTCCTGGAACCCCCAGGACAATTTTTTGGCAGAGGAACAATTGGTGTGCAGGGTTTCAGTGAGTCACAAATTGGGAATTATGAATTCCTGAGCCCCCTGATCTATAGGGGAAACCACAGTGAATCCCTAATGACAGCCCCATAAAGGTGAGGTGACAAACACAACATTAAAAATGCAGCACAGCCCTGAATCTGCTGTGATTTAAGGATCTGGCATTAAACACAACAGGGCTGTGTTTTTTGTTGTTTTTTTTTGTCACCACTGCATCAGCACAGAGTGGTTTGGGTTGGGGGAACCTTCCAAAACATCAATTTTTTTTCCAGTTTTAGGAGATTATTTTTTGCCTTCCTTCCTGTTTTTAACGTACACGGAATCTACATTTCCCCTTCATTTCTTTGTAAATATATAAGGAAAAAAAAACAAAAAACACCCAAAAAACACACACAAAAAAAAAAAAAAAAAAAAAAAAAAAAAAAAAAAAACAAAAAAAAAAAAAAAAAA
>VXBR01006350.1:175734-222048 GCA_013400215.1 Cisticola juncidis | reverse complement strand
AAAAAAAAAAAAAAACCAAACAAAAAAACCCCAGAGTTTTTGCTTTAGTTCCTGCCTGTTTAGTATCAGCATGACACCAAGCAGCTGCCCCCGAGGTGGGGCTGAGGTTTGGAGCTTTTTAGCTGCTGTGAGAACAATGACTCTGCTCTGGGCAGCTGGAGGGCTGCTCTGGAGAGCCCAGGGATGTTTCCAGTGATACTTCCAGTGATTTCAGTGATGATTTCAGTGATTTCAGTGATGATTTCAGTGATGATTTCAGTGATGCCTCCAGTGATGATTTCAGTGATGATTTCAGTGATGATTTCAGTGATGATTTCAGTGATGATTTCAGTGATGATTTCAGTGATGATTGATTTATTTCAGTGATGATTTATTTCAGTGATGATTTATTTCAGTGATGATTTATTTCAGTGATGATTTATTTCAGTGATGATTTATTTCAGTGATGATTTATTTCAGTGATGATTCCAGTGATGATTTATTTCAGTGATGATTCCAGTGATGCCTCCAGTGATGCCTCCAGTGATGCCTCCAGTGATGCCTCCAGTGATGGTTTCAGCTCTGACATGACCAGGGACCTTCTCCATCCCTCCCTCTGCCCCTTCCTCCTCAGCTTTGCAGGAGTACAGTCAAAGAAAAACTGTAAATTAGGTGGAGGCAAAACACAGCCCCCAAAAGGCATCCCCCATACATTTACCTCAGATAACAAAAATCTTCAGTTGGTGAATCAGTAAATATTACTGAACACTGCATTTTGTTGAAGTGGCAGCTCAGAAGACATCAGCAGTAGCAGGGAAGCACCCCAGCATTTCTCTGCTGATAAGCTGGAGGGATGAACTTCCCAGACATAAAAAAAGGTGATTTTTATCATTTTGTACCTGCATATTTCCCTCCTAAAATCCCTGGGGCAAAGCAAGAAACCTCAGCTCATTTCTCATGCAAAAACACTGCTTGTGGTCTTAGACTCTTTCTCCACCCACATCCAAGGGTCAGAAGGAAAATCCAGAGGAAACTTCTGGCAAGTGGGGAGCTGGAAACTTCCAGAGCATCTCTGGGGTGGTGACAGCACCCAGGGCAAGGGAACCCCTGAGGAGCTGCAGGGACAACCCCAGGGGCAGATCTGGTCCCCAGACACGCCCTGAGCACTGCTCAGACAATCCCCTCTCCCTGCATCCCAATTCCTCTGATCCTGACTGGGCCAGGGGATGGAATTTACCACAGGAGGTGCTTGATTCCATCTCTAATTCCCTGTGTACACATAAACTTGCTCCAGCTAATTTAAGTGGGTACATGCCAGCCCAAACTCCTGTGAGGATGTTTCAATTTTAGTCTAATTTAATGGATTATTACATTTTAAGCTGACAATGTTCCTGGCTGATTTACACTAACATGAAATAAAGTTAGTTTATGCTGCAATAAGAGTGGCTGTGCAGTGATTGGGCCAGCTTAATGAAACTGATGTAAATTACACCTTAATTTAAAGAGGTACAGTAATGCATATTAACAAGCCCTGAGTGATGCTTTGAATATGAAGAGAACAAGAATGGCTGTGAGGAGCTGCAGACACTGCTGGATTGTTCATCTCAGCTCCCCAAAGCTCAGCACTGAACCTGGCCAGGGAGCAGTCAAGGAGAATTGAAGCAGCATAAGGAACAAAGTAATTCATCTTATTTTCTATGTGGGTTGCCTTTAAAGTATGTAAATCCAAAGACTCAGTGTTTCTCCAAAGGGACATAAAAAAGGGGAAGAGCACAACCATGAGATTGCAGGTATTTAATCCAGTGTGATGGGGGAAGTTGGCAAATTCATCACTGAGAACTCGATTCCAGTGCTTGAGGAGTTTAATCTTCAATACCACCAATTTTGTACTGAAAAGCAATTAAAGAATACAAGCAGAAAGTCACTGAGGTCATTGAGTTTACTCTGTGTTCAAGTTACTAAATCCTGTCTCCTGTTACTTGTTTGTTCTTTGGACAAAAGCAAAGTGCACAGCAGTAAAGTGGGGCTAGTAGCTACAAAGAAAACAAAATATTAACTACTTTGGCTCAGCTTACTTAACTTATGTTGCATTTCAAACAGGAGAATTTGGTTATTAGGCACTTCTAGAACTTTTATGTCTCCCAAGATTTAGTTCATTGTGCTGAAATAGAGTGCAAATAAAATATAATAAGGAGAAAATGATGGTATAAAACATTGTGTTGTGGTGGGGAGAAGGAAGCCCAGCCTTATCTTTCTTCTGCAATGCATGCTCCATTCTCTTCTTGAAATGGGCTCGTATATAACTTTAAGAGTTTGGAAATAAAGCTTTCCATTTTACAATCTGTTTAATGTCAGCTGCTCACTATTTCATGGGGGGCTCTGTGACAGCCTCATCCTGCAAGACAAGATCCTCCTCCTCCGTGGGCTGAGCCCAAGGCTGACCTCAAACTTTGAGATTTAACACTCCTCATACTCTGTGACTCTAAATTAATACAACTTTTTAAAACAAATCAAACAAAGAAATGCAAACACGCTCACTCCTCCCTTCCACAGACACGCAGCAAGTGCTCCTTCTTGTTCTTGTTCTCTCATTTGGGCAAAATTGCAGATACAGGGTGTAACATTTTCATCCTGCTCTGCTAAGGCCAGGCCCCTTAAGGCTGTGAGAAATAACTAACTAAAACAGAAGAAGACTTACCCCAGGGTCCAGGCCTCTTAAAAAAAATAAAAATCACTATTTTATTATATTCATGACTCCCAGAAGAGCTGAACTGTATTAAATTACTATTTTCTTAAGTTGAACAATTAATATCTGCAGAAAAGCGAGTTTGAGAGCACAAATATCACAGCACAGTGCAGCCCTCCTGTCTGTCTGCTGCAGCTCCCCTGCTGCACTGCACTAATGCAGGTTTATGGCTGCACAAATTAGCCAGGGCACAGCACTGAACGTGGCCCAGTACATCCAGCAGAATGTTCCTGGGGTTTCTGAACCTCTTTGGGTGCCTGAAAAAGGGAGCACAAAACTCAGCAGTGGATTCACTGAACAGACAAAAATCTGCTGTAAACCCAGCAGGCAGAGCTCATTAACCCAAATTCCTCAGCACGCTCAGCCCAGGTGTTACCACAGACAATTCTGTTCCTGCTTTATCAGGGCTTTTCTCCTAATTCCCTCCTTCTAACTTGGCAAATAATCACTGCTGACTCCCAGCATTGCAGGGCAAATCCAGGCCACCTGTATTCCACAGGACTTCCAACATCCCAGAACTCAGACAGCAGAAATCACAGGAATTCCTGTTCTCCAAAGGGAGGATGGATTTCAAGCAATAAACCCCAACAGGATTCTTTGCAGTGCAGCTCCCCATTAGCACCCACATGGGGAGCCCTCAGCAGGCTCAGGAGCCAAACACTGAAGCACAGAATTCCCCCATAAAATCTGTCCCAGTTCAGCCAGAAATAAAACTCTGGTTCTCTTGAAGAAGTCTCTGGAAGAAGCTGGAGGCACAAGAGCACAGAGCAGGCAGGAGAGAGTTGTGCCACACTGAGCTCATCCAAAGAGCTCTGACACCCACACAGGACAACACAGAGAGCCACTTGTCCTTAAAAACAAAAAATCAGAAATTAGTAACTCTTGCTCTTTGTAGAAAAATGTGAGAAAATGAAAGCCCCTTCCCTTTGTAAGAAAATGTGAGAAATGGACCCCAAAGTGCTCTGAGTGTCCCTTTCGTGTGCCTACGTCTAAACCACTGACTCAGCTAAGGGGATCTGATCTGCAGAACCTGGAACAACCTGGAAATGGAGTTATGGCAGATTACTTTGGGAAAAACATATTCTCACCACACTCCAAGTGTGTTTTTTCATTCAGATGTTGTCCAGGTCTCTGTGACAGGGCAAAAAGGCAGAACTCCTGCAGACAGCCTTGTGCAGCTGGAATAAAAACAGACCACCTCTGTCTGTGGCTAATTAGCCACGTTAATGAAGATCTCATTAATGAAGGCAGGACCTCAGGGTTAAGTCATCTGGGGAGCCCTCCCAGCCCTCCCAAGGCTCCAGTCTCCTCCTGAGGAAGTCCCTGGGCAGCCTCATCGGGAGGGGATGGGAAGAGCACAAGTCCCAGGCCACCCACGAGAGTCCCCAGGCAGGGAACAGAAATGGAATTAACTTCAGACCTCCTGTCTCATTTTCCACTCCAAGATCTCTGAATTTCACCCAGGAAATGCTGCCTGACAGGACAGCCCTGGACACAGCTCTGTGTTTGCAAACTGGGCACAGCTCCACATTTACATCATCGTTTGTATTTGCTCAATTGCTGAGGCCAATAAAGCTCAGACTGAGATTATTGGCTCTGACTCTTCAGCCTCAGCTATATTTGGTAGCTGCTGCTTTGTTCTTTCTTAGATGACAAACTTTTTGAGGAGGAAAACAATTAGGGCAGAAGGTAAATCATCTTCCTAGCATGTTCTGGGAGGAAACCTAAAGCCTGCTCCTGTTGAAGAGCTGACACTCCACAGTTTAATCTTGAAACAGATCCAGGGAGGTAAAAGAGTGTCAGAAGTTCAAGGGTTTGAGCTGCAGCCAAGAAAAAGGCAACTTAGCCAAGGTGTGTGCAAGTACAGGCACAGGCTGTGCATAAAAGCTGTGTCTGTCCTTTTTATCCAAGGGGAGGGGAGAAAAAGCAGCAAAAATCCCATCAGCTCCATGCCTCAGTTTAGGCACAGCAGAGCTTTAAACACCACGTGGCAAAAGCAATAAATTGATGTCTTCTGATGAGGTCTGATTTGAGATGTTTGAGTATTTTACACACATAAAACATTGTATGTGTGTAAAATAACGTTGTCATTTCATTACAACATAACAGTGTAGTGACAACCCTATTGTCAATGCAACAGTTTTGACACTATAAATGTAAATAAATAATCAGAGCAGAAGATAAAATAGTGAAGTAGAAAAGCCAGCCACAGTTCACAGGAATTGTTCACATTTGGGAACCTTTGGGAGGTGTGGGATGTGTGGTTCTGAGCCCTCCCAAAGCTCCAGCATCTGTCCAGATGTGTTTACACCCAGCTGTCAGAAGGATGATCTGGGCCATGGTTTTATCAGAATATCCTCAGGAACTGCAGGAGCTGAGTCAGTTCTCAGCTGCAGGGGAGTGACCTCTCTCTTGGATTGCTACCACAGGAGAGGAAGGAAAACCACAGCTGGAAATTCCACGTTTTGTTCTAGAGCTGGCAATGAAATAATGGGAAAATTGCAAGAGGTGACACTTTGGGGACAAAGCTTGGTCAGAGACTGGAGCAGGATGAGACAGAAAATCACCAGAGAAGCTGTGAAATACCACAACCACCCCTCTCTAAAAAGGCTTCTTCCCCTTCCTTACCAAAAACCTCTACAATTTTCACTTCTTCAATTTTCACAGGATTTCTTCAGTACCCTGCAGCAGAGAAATGGTGAAGACTACAAGCAGTGCCTTTGCAAAACACCAGTGCTGTCAATTTTTCCAGCTACATGACTCCTGTTTCCATTCTGTTCTAGAAAAATTACATAGTCCTGCTGAATCCAGTAAAGTTCTGGAGTAAAAACTCTGAATTTCATTTGAACTGTGCATTCTTGTGAGCTGCCAGAGAGTCAGTAACAAAGACAGAGATTTCTTTTGGTAGGAATAAAAAATAGAAGAGGCTTAGAAAAACAACTAAAAGAAAATCTGACTATTCTTTATATAAAAGATCTAGGAAATATTTTAGAGAGAAGCACATGAGATTGAAAATTACTATTCAGAGACATGTTAAGTGCATATAAAAAGAATCACACATTGATTGGCCTTTTGTTTATCATAACAAGTTTGGAGAGGGCCTTAAAAATATTTTACAACCACATATTTTAGAAATAAGCTCCTCATGCAGCTACAAAAGATTATGGTGCATGGCCAGTTTAAAAATATGGGAACTCTCTGTTGAAAAAGCAAAGATCTCAGCTGTTATTTAGGATGTCAGGCATTACCCAAATGACTTTCAAGGGGAAAAAGATGAACATCAGCAACATTGTTAAAGATAAAACCAGAGCAGGGTAATGGATAAATAGGGTATCTTGGGGCTTTTTGTTGTTTCCTAGGTTTTAGCTCATTTGGAATAGCTGTGCAGTTGGTTTCAATTAATTCTCATCTGCTCCTGAAGAAATCTTTGATCTTAGAGCAGTTCTTCTAATCTGAGTCAAGAAAACAAAGAACACAAACCCTTTTGTGCCTTGTGAGCAGCACCAGAGGGGTGTGGGATCCTGGGGCCATGGTGGAGTCACTGCTGGACTGTCCAAACACAGATCCCAACAGGAATTATGGACACAACACCCAGAGCCAGAGCCCAGCCCCTGGGCAAGAGCTGCAATCCCCCAGCTCCCCCAAAGCTGAGCCAGGGCTGGAACCTGGGGCTCTGGGAATGTAATAAGCACTGTTGTAATTAAATTTTACTGGTGTGGTTTTATCCAGCAAGTGTTACTGCTCATTCCTTCACCTTGGAAGGGAACAGGATCAAAATGGCTGCACCAGGAAGAGTTCCAGGGCGAGTGTGTGAGATCTGCTCCACTCTGATACAGCTTTTCCTGTTATTAATTAAATCAACAGAGTCCAAATTATCCTTTCAATTGTCAGGACTCTCCTGGTTCAACCCCCTCAAGACAAAACCCTTTCTCCCCTTCCATCACCATCCCTTCCCTGCACAGATCTTCCTCCAAAGCAGCACAAATGATGGTGAAGAGCTGGGCTCTCCAGGCATTTGTACTTCCCTGACAAACAAAGCCACAAAGCTGGAAGATTCTGCCAAAGGAATGGATTTGGTCCAGGCAATCACCTATAAACCATTTTATGCTTTTAATTCTATTCTATTGCTAAGAGATGCTGTGCAAATGAAACAGCCTCAGCTCCCAGCCTGGCTGTTTTATTTCCAGCCTGAGATTTCCTGGGCACAAATGGATGCAGAACAGAGCCCAGCTGCTCTGGGTCATGCAGTGCTTTGGAGATGCACTGGATTTGCTGTAAATGCACAAATTAACCCCAAATCTCAGCTTTTGGAGTAGCCAGGGCTGCTGGGGCTCTGACAGACACCCTGGCACACCCCTCTGAGGTCTGTGGAGCTGAACAGGTCACTGCCACCTCTGCAGAGCAGCTCTGAGCGGTGGCACTGGTCCCTGTCCAACACCCAGACACTCAGCACCCCCAGAGTCTCTATCTGAGCAGGAATGGCTCCTCAGGGCATCTCTGAACAGCCTTCAGATGAAAAGGATTGAAAAAAATCCAAAAAACCCACAACTTTCTAAGGGTAGAGCAAAGCCAGGAACAGCAGTTACACAATAATCCAGTTCAGGTGATGGATAGAGGCTGAATGCAAGCCCGAGCTGTGACAGTAGAGATGGATCAAACAAGAGCTGCAAGATTTCTTTTCAAACCAGGAAGGTTCTTCTTTGGTTTGTTTCCTCTGCATTTATTTGGATGGCAACAGGAGAAGGAAAATATACTCGGGCTATTTTTAAAATGAGAAATAAGAGTCAAAAAAAGGATGAATAGTTTGGCATAACTGCAGGATGCCAGCCCTCATGAACATGTTCCATCATAGATTATATTGCAAGCAGAAAAAATGTGCTAAGGAGAAGTTCAAATCAATGGGTCATAACCCCAAAAATGCATTTATGGAATATTGGAGAACTAAAAAAAGTTGAAAAAAATCTCACCCATCAGAAAACTGTGAGATGGGAAATCAAACTCTGCTTTTAGCTGTGCTCCTTCAAGGCCTGCAGGATTGGTCCTTTTTAGAACACATTTGCTTGCAGAGCCTAAGAGAGGAGAGAGATGATGCAGTTATTACTCTTCAGCACCACCCAGTCTCTTTTCTTTGTCAGGAATTCCTGATAATCTGTCCAGGCTCCTGTCCACAGGCTGGCCAGGAGTTCCCCCAGCCGGCACTAGATGGGGTGTGATGCTCAGCATCTTTGGATCACAGACTGAATCCTTCTTTTGGGGAAAGGAGAGNATAAAAAAACAAAAAAAAAACCAAAAAAACAAACAAAAAAAAAACAGAGCCAGAACTCTGCATTCCCACATTTCCCTAAACATTCATTTAATCACATTCCCTCTGTCCTAAAGGGGGTGTGATAATCTCAGGAAGGTGACTTAGAAATGCAAAAAGGGAGGTCACACCCTCTTCCTCTCTCACCTCCCCATCCCTTGGAAAGTTTCCCTACCAAAATAATCACCGCTGCTATTTTCCAAAATCTGCAGGAATAAAAGGGTATGGTTGCAAGTTTTGTTTCAAATTTTTGTAATTATGATGATGAGCTGAAAGTTATTAAGAAAAAGGAACTATTGCTATAAATCTCCTGGCCTTTGAAAAGAAACTGCTGCAGAGAACAGAGACAAACACAAATAATGAAGTTTTAACACAAAAGAAGCAGCTGAAGAATTTTGCTAAATATCAATGCCACCTTTCAGTCCCCAATTCTCCCTCTTTGGTCTTTGTATCACCTACAGAAAGAGCCCAAAAAAATCAGTCCCATACAGAAAAACACATTTCTTCCCTTACCTTCCCAGACTCTTCAAATCTATTTGAAGAAAAAAAGAAATCTGTCATTATTTTGAGATCACTCACCTGTCACTGGAAACTCAAGGAGTGGAGTAATTTTGTAAAACAGTTTTAGTTCTTCTTAGTCATCTGTTCATGGAAATCTAAATTTCATTGTAGTAAAAACTTCCATCTGAACTTTTTGACTAACAATTTTCTCTTTCAAAAAACTTAAAGAGGGAGAAAAGTTTCCTTTGATTAGTTTTTCAGAAGTTCATTTGCAAGCATTCTTTCTTTTTGAACAAGAAAAACCTAAAGTTTCCATGACTGCCAGGCCATTTTAATGAGTTAAAGAAAGAGTTTTCTTATAAATTATTCATTTCTTTCCTCTCCTATTTTTTAGTTTCTTTTCTCCTCACTGTATTATATCATTATTCTATATCCTCAGCAACAAAATCCTTAATTCAAAATAACCACACTTGACTTTCTGACTATAAAAGTACAATAAACCAAGTGATATATAGAATACCCCCTGCAATTCCAATGCATTGGATACAATTTCATCCTTTTTAATTCCTCTTTTTTTTTTCCTTTTGGTGGAAGGATAGAGCAAAAAGACTGAAGAGGGAAGCATCTAAGACGGATGAAGGTTGAAGAAATGCCCAATAGTTTTATCTCATCTGCAGCACTCTTTCAAGTACAATATCCAATATTTTCAGAACCAATAAAGGACCTGGCCAGGATAGGAAGAAAAATCCCTGAATCTATCTAATGGTCTGTTTGTATCCTGAAGCAGGAGAAATAATAGCCTGGTAATTCCATCCCAGGGAAACTGCAGACTCCATTCCTCCACTCATGATAAATGGATTTATACTAGCTCTGATTTAGAGCTTTATTGGGACAAAGAGATATGAAGCATTTTAACCAACAATAAATGACTCCATTGCTGGTGGCTGAGTGGAACAGACTCAAAAACGTTTCCTTCATGAACCAGTCTGTGAGACACAATCACAGAGAGAGAAGATTTAACACAGAAGCAGCAGCTGAACAGTTTAGGTAAATTTTAATGGCATTTATCAGCCCTTAAAAAACACACCTATCAAATACACTCTGTACTGATTATACCTTACAGGAAAGTGATCTCACAACTCCCAGGAGATGCTGGGCTGAATCACAAACTTATCTTGGTTCCCTGAAATTATCAGAAGGTGCCTAAAGCTAATAATTAGTACTTAGACTACAATATCTTCTCTCCCACTATGAAGATTATTGTGTCCTGTTTTTTCTGGGGATTTGTGCTCATTTATATTCTAGCATTCATCTCTTGTGAGAAACAATCCCAACAGAGTAGAGGCTACACACTGAGAAGGGTCTTGGAATGTCACTGCTGATCCGTGTAGGAACTAAGAGCCACAAATGCCAAAAGGTTAGAAAAAAAGGAAAAAAATCTTGGACATGTTCTTAAAGTGAGGAAAAGAGACAATCAATAAAAGTGTCAAATCTTGTAAATCAATTTATTATGCTGGTCCCTGAGGCTGGAGGATGGAGCACGAAAAGGAAAGAAGCAGCTGAGACTCCAAAGAGCTCTCTCATTATATATTAAACATCCAGGCAATAGAGTGATAAAACCTACACAAAGAGTCAAAAAGAGATGAAAGCCCCCACCAGAATGGAATTATGGCAAACTGCACATGAACCAGTGTCCTATGAGGAGGACATTGGTTCATGTTCATTTTCATTTACTGTTGGGTTACCACAGACACCTGTATCTGAAACAAGTCACCTTGTGAGCCCCATTAAAATAAAAAATTCAGATTTATCCCACTATTACTACCCTGAAGTAGTTAAAACGTGTGTCACTCTCAGCTCAGCCCACAGGAACACATGGAACTGCAGAAAAGCTGTCCCTGGTTTTCTGAACCTCCTTTCCTGGGGTACTTGTGCATCATAACCAAAGGATTTAAGGACATTGCTCCAATTCCAGTTCCTTCTGATGTCCTTTGGGTTTGCCTTTTTTTCTATATTCTCTGTATTCTTCACACACAACATTTGCAGCTCTGTAGCCTATTGCATTAGTGACTCATTTTCCCAGTACTTTTGCTTGGCCTTTCTTTAAGCAGAAAGACAAAAATCCCAGAGCTCCAAGCCCTGGGGGTGCAAGGCCTCAGAGCTGTCTTGGTTCTTCTGGGAACCAGGGTTCGGAACAACTCCTGGAGATCCAATCCCATGGACAAAGTCCAGCCAGTGCCAAGGAGGATTCCAGAGAAGGGGCTTGAATCCCCACAATCCTCCTAATTGGTGCTTTTAATCAATTATGCTGATTTCCCAAAACCCATAAAATGCCCTCACCCCTGTTGGGATGGGCTCTTGTGGGCATCTTTCCACAACAGCTCCTGAAGGCCTTCAAATAAAGATCGACTTTTATATTCCCTCCCTACTAAAATCATCTCAAATTTCATTTCCAGGGTGGGAAAAAGGCAACACTTCATTGGCATCAGGTCATTACAGCACAGAAAAGTTGGGAGAACACTCCTGAGTGATGTCACATCTGAAAATCCTGCACCTCAAACCAGCACAAACCTGCAGCCTCCAGGCCAGTGAGTTAAGTCTGTCCTGTGCAAAGAAAAGCTCCACTTCTATCCCCAAACACAGAGTTAATGTAGTTCTACGAAGCAGATTAGATTTCTTTTGATTGCCCTACAGTTGGGTTTTTCTTTTCCTCTCTGTTCCCTGAACGTCTTTTTAAGAACTGCATGAAGATCTTTCCTTAGATTTTGCACAGCATCTACAATCCCTGCTTCTTCACATGTCATTTCCCAGTTTGCTAATAAGTGCCCAAACACCTCTTTGAGACGATCTCCTACAGTCAGACAATCAGAGCTGTTCCAGTTTCTCTGAGCTTCACAGAGCTCCTCTATTTAATTAACTTCAAGTGCTGTATTCTCCAAGGAAGCAGAGGGAGAGTTTATTAGGAGGTGTGGTATAAATTACACAGTAATTTGAACAGAGTGGAAATCCAAGCCAGTCTGAGTGCAAGAAATCTCTCTGTCACACACCTACTCCTCGAGAGGGCAAAGGGCAGAACTGGGTTTGCAGCTCTTATTTAGGCCCCCGAGGAAGTGTGATGCCTCAGCATCTCCAGCAATTTGATCCATTAGGAATGCATGCCAGGCTGCACTCCCAAAGGCTTTGCACAGATTTTTAGAGTTTAAATCAAAATCACCATCCAAAAAACCTAAAAATACCCACCCACATTCTCACTCGTTGCCTAGGTGAGAAACTCACTAAGTCTCCCCTTTTGCCTGGAAGATTTTAAAGTTGCATCTGAAGGATCCAACCCCGAGGAGCAGATGAATAAATCCCAGCTCTCTAATTAAGCAGAGGGGCTCTCAACACCCTGGAGACCCCAAATGTTCCAAGCAGAGCTACCAAGAGCCACTGGATCGGCTTGAAATGATTGCCAGAGTATCAGATAATGGCTCAGCAATTAAAACAACCCTCAGGGAAGGGAGAACAGGGCAAACAATTTTCCTCCAGGGGATTCCACACCGCATCTCCCTGCTGCTGCTGACACCCAGAGCATCCTGCAGATGAGGAGAATGAAGAGGAAGGCAAATCACGCCAAATTAATGTGCCACAAGGACAGAGTGGGAATTTCCCAGTTCTTTTTGAAAGCAAGGACTAAAGCTGTGCCTTAACCACCGGAGTACCAGCAATTTGCTCTTTTGGAGTGGGAATTTCTGCTTGGGATGGAGTGTTTGGGGGTCAAGGCCAGGCTGGACAGCACTTGGAGCAACCTGGGATAGTGGAAGGTGTGGAGGTAGAATGGGATGAGCTCTAAAGTGCCTTCCATCCCCAACCATTACAGAATCCTATGATTAATACTGGCAATAAAGAGCAGGTTTCAAGGCATCTCCTTCAACCCTAATTTTAAAAGCAAGCTCTGTTCAATACTTTCAGAAATTATGCAAGCAGAGAGAACAAGTAACACACACCAAGCCAAGCTGACATCCTGAACAGTCATGAAAAGCAACACCATCAACTCCACATACACAAATTATTCTTTCATCCATCAGTTAAGTAGAAATATAAAAAGTTTTGCAACATAATATGGCTATATTCTGGTGCATTCATAAATCCTATCAGCTCCCCTTTTATTAACAAGATTCATTTTCACTGTTGGTATTAACATGACAACAAAATGTAAATGATTTAGGAAGTCTTTCTCAATTGCTATATAATGATAAAAGGGGAAAAATTCTCTTGTATCAAGTTCGTTATTAAAAAGGATAAGTAAATAAATCTATAAAATATTCTGTTAGTTGCTGGGAAACCTCATTGTTGATATGACAACCATGGCACAGAAAACCAGATTACAGCTTCCTTCAGATCTCTGGGGATTCTACATTTTCATTAAGGAAAGTGGTTTCTATCTGCTATGCTACAGTGACACCTACAGAAAAAAAACAACAAAACCAAACATTTAAAATGGAGGCCACGGGCAGGAATTTGATTAGAGATCATTTTTAAGTGCTGCCTAACCACACTGGTGTAAGTATTGTTTAAAATCCAGCACGGAGGCTCTGCAATTCCACCTGCCAGTCTTTCAGGACCCAATTTATAAAGGTTTTCATGGCAGTCATGTCAGCAAATCCCGCCAACAGCAAGTTCCCAAGCAAGGTTGGTTATTAAACTTGCTGAGTCCATGCTGCTGCCATGCCTTCAGAGCCTTCAGAGCCTTCAGAGGCAAGGAGTTTTACACATTCCAAAGGCTCAGCGCTTTTTCCCCCCGCGGTGCTGCTGAATTTACAAACAGGAGCATCTCCAGAATCTCCTGTTGATTGTGCAACTTGTTTGCTCTTGAAAACGCATCAAGACTCTCCTGCTCTTGCAGAAGGAATAAATATTCCTTTTTTCTAGACCTCCCTTCCTCAAAATTAAATGTTCTGGGAAGTTCTGGCACAGCTTTCATGGTTGACAACACTTTCAACATCAGATGCCATTTGCAGAACTCCCATTCATTCAATTCATTCAATATTATGTTCTTGAATCCTCAAAGCCTGACACACTATTTCCATTTTCCTTTTCAACCAAACCATGGCAGAACAATCTCCTCTTGTTTCCTGTTCTGGTCCTTTAACACCTTCAGGTATTGCAGTTGAGGAAGAGTTTAATGACATTAAAGGCTTCAATGAGGGAGCCTCTTTCTTTGAAGGAACAGACAGAAAATCTTGAGTCACTTCAAAAAAAAAGCCTTCATTACATTTCCCAATATGAAATACAATTAATATTGCAATTTTTACTTGGTTTTCAGTCAGTAACAGCTCCAAAACCAGAGGGGAGAGAATTTGTAAGGTTTCTTCTCCCCCACATTCAACATCCATATAAAATTAGGAGCAAATACCTAAAGCTTGGGACATAAATAGGACAAACAAACAGCTCTTGAAGCTGCCTTTATTTACTCCTATGCATTTAACCTATTGCTTTAGGATAACATTTTCTCAACATGACCTCAAGCTGTGTCTGCCCCAGACATATTTGTCTGCTAAACTGTACAGATGACATTTATTTGCACAGATCAGCCACTCTCAGCACTCTGAGCAGAGCAGAAGGACCCTAAGCAGGGCTTGACACCAGCCCTAGGACTGCCACCAACTCCAGGCTGCAGCAGAAGCCTCTGTAGAGTTCCCTCTGAGTCTCTAAATAAACATAAATATCACCAGAAAAAGTTACCAGCCATAAAACACTGTTTTATTACTCCCTGCACTTAAATGTTTATTCAAACTCACAGATGGTTGTTTCTAAATCAAATGAGAAATGAAGAGAGACAATGAAGCAGAAATGTTGTGGCTACTCCTGGAAGAGAGAAGGGTTTCTTCTCACCTCACTGCCTACAGGAAAATGCACAGGGATTTTGGACAGACACAAACACCTCCTCTAAAGGAAAAGCAACATTTTTTTGCTGTCACAGCAAGAGTTAAACCCGACTCCATTCCCTCTGCCTTAGAAAGCTCCTCACATTCCACCTCCCTTAAATTGCTCCCTGACTTAAGTAATCATTTCCTTCAGGCCCTTAAGCAACCACTGGAGCTGGGTGAGTGAAAACCAAATTTCATCAGTAGCAGCCGAGGTAGCTCAGGAGAAGCAGAGGTGTTTCTGGCAGTGTATAAAACATTGGCAGTTTAGAAAGGAAGGAGCCCTTTCCCATCTGACAGGTTTTTAATATTTCCACTCAGTGTGTCTGAGTGCTGCCCCAGGCATCCCAAAGTTTGCTGCACAGCATCATTCATTTCAACAATTCTATCAGACACAGAAAGCAAAAATAAAACACATTAGGAAACTATCAAGTCAGGCAAACTTGTGCTCCTGGGGAATCCAAATCCACAGTTCTCTTCTTGTGAGAGCTCTCACTGCTGGAGATGCAGCCAAGTGGCCAAGTGGGTGTTCCTATAAAAGCATGGAGGTGGATGTGTCCAAAAAACTGAAGCACTGATGGCCTGAGCTGTCTATCAAACATCATCCAGTGCTGTCTGACAGAAGATTTTTTATTTCTTTCAGCACCTGGAGAGCTGTGGCTGATTTTCTATCAGGTAGCAGGGCTGTCTTGAGGTTCTCTGTGGCTCCCCCATCACTGATGTGTTCCTGCTTCAGTTTCCATTATTTTTCCAGCTTTTTACCTGTGTCCCAGGTGCCTCGTGCTGCTGAAGAGACAGGCACAGGTTTTGTCCTCTCTTCATCCTTCTCTGCAGCCAGGAGAGAGGTTCTGCAGTATTCTCAAGCAGCAGTGGTGAAATCAAAAGTAGAAAATGTCTTTGCAGTTATCTGACTTCTGGAGCATACTGTAAATTGATCATATTTGAGTCATTTTAAGGCAGTTTTGCAGGTTACACTCAGGAAATCAGAATTTACAGAGCATGCTCAGGCCTCTGTCTTTGCTGTAAAATGAGATTTACACTTTGATTTGCTTCCTTTTGCTCTTTCTTTTGAGGCTTTGGACTGTGGATGCTGCAAAGGGCAGGATTTAGGCTCAAGAAGCATTTGGAGAAGGCACTCAGACTCAGGATTCTCTGGATTCTCAGGAGTTTTGGGGCTGTCCTGGGCAGGTTCAGGAGCTCCACTCAATGATCCTGTGGGTCCCTTCCAACCCATGATATTCCATAATTTTTTTAGGAACAGGACTTTCAGGTTTCACTGTCTGTCTGTGGGGGATTTTTGTGTCCGAGCAGAATTTCAACCAGTCCCTGTTCTTTTTATCATTCAAGATAAGAATAGATTTACTTAATTCAGATCACGTTCCTTCCTCTTATTTCATTTTCTTTGCACAAAACAGAGGCTCAGCTTCCATCTCAACACTCAAAATACAGCATGAAAATGTGCATCACTGATCTAAAGAAATGCACATGCAAATTCCCCTTCTGTAATTAATTAAGCACTCCTAAACATAATCTCATTCCAGGAAAATCCAAACACAGCTTTTCACCTGTTTTAGGTGCTAGCTGGACATAAACCCATCAACCACTTCAAAAATGCATGGGGTAAGAGAGCAGAATTTAGATTTCTGCTCAAAAAGCACCTTTAAAGTTTAATTTTACCAATTTGCTCAGACACCTCACTACCCTTCAGCTATTAAATCTGAGTGTAAAAATTCCAAAAGCCTCACTCTGAAATCCCCCTCCCCATTTCTGTAATACACAGAGACACAGGCACAGAGTAAAAAGAATTTGTGCACATGATCAGGTTAGACACAGAACACACCACACAGAATTCAATATTACATATTGGCCACAAATTTCAGCTTTCAGAAGGCAAATGAAGCCCTGGCAGATGTGTTTGGCCATGAAAGAAACCCAAAAATTTCCATCTAAGTGAGGAATATTTTTGGCCAGCAGGGCACCAGGTAAGTCAGAGGAGCTGTTTGGCCAAGCAGGAGCTGGCAAAGCAGGATATTCCCTGGAATAATAACCAATCCCACCTGTCTGTGGTACCCCAGCACCTCCCTCCATCCCCTGCCCCCACAAAAACCTCAGGGGACAACAATCCCCTCCCAAACCCCCCACAATGAAATTTGAGGCAGTAAAATCATTTTGTCTGGATTATTAAATCAAGAAAACACTGCTGATGCCATTACCAGGAGCTAAGGACTGTTTCATTTTATGTCTAAAAGAGCAGCCAGGCAGCCAGGTTACTTCACTTTTCATTTTGCATGCACTGAGACTCAACTTCACCTTCACAGGACAATGGCAGCAAACACCACAGCATGAAAAGCAATTTTCTGAGTGCAGCATTCATCCCACAGACTGAAACTCCTACCAAAAAAAATCAGGATTCAGTAACTCCAAATGTCTGAATTAAGTACCCAGCTGTTGTGGTGGGCCCAAGATCCTGAGGCAGTCCAAGGGAATCATCCTCCACAGACAAATGAGAGCTCTCAAGATTAAAACAAAAAGCCACAGAATAAAATTGCTCACAGGTGGCCAGCAGCAAGCTGGATATAAATTGGATTAGGGGATTGTCAAATGTAATATCAACTGTTCTCTAGCAAATGGGCAAAGAAGGTCCTCTCCACTCTTCTGCAGGCTCAGGAAACTACAGAAATCACATCCCTGCAAAAAATACACAAATTCTTTATAATTTATTGAATAGCTTTAGATTTGTAACATAATACAGCACTCAGAAAGCAATGGAAGATAAATCACTCCTTTAGCTCACACACAGAGTGTTTCCAGTTACTCAAAGAAATGATTTACTCTTGCAGAAAGCTGAACACTGGACAGTAAGAAAACCATTTAGCTTCCATTTACTAACCTAAAGTTCTGCCACATGCTGCAGAAGAACATTCTGCAGCTAATTTTCTTAATTTTAGATAAATTTCAGCTTCAGTGCCTGTCTTAAAACCCCAGTATTTAAAACAACTTATTTGAATATTCTGTGCAGGCGTTAAGCTTTTATGGAGAAATAAGAAACTACACAGCAAATTTTACCCCCAAATTTACCAACTTCTGCTGAGGAGTGTTGCATTCCTCCTCTCTCTTTGTCAGACTGTGCCATCCTTGATGCTCTGCAGTCTCATTTTCCACGAGCATCTTTGATCAAAAGCACCCAGATGTTTCCTTCAGGCTCTGCCAAGCGCCAGATTTCACGTTTTTGTGAAGTCACAGAAGTTCTGTAACAAAGGAGGGATTTTATGAGCGTTATACAGTCAGTCTTCAAGGAATCTCAGAAGTCATTAGCTTCATCACATGGACTGGCTGCATTAAGCCTCTCCTAAATTTAATTACATTACTAAACAATGGAGCTACCACAGCTTTTACAGCAAACACAGCTGGAGCCATAAAAAGGTGAATTAGTCACATCCAATCCTAAGGACCAAGGGGGATCTCCTGCCAGACTCTATCTTTGATCAGCTTAGCAAAGTTTTAATGTGAGGTTTTAATTGCTGCCTCTCATTTGATACAATGACTTGAAAGAAAAGCACTGATGGAGAGAGAAGATCCTTTGAAACTAAAAATTCTGGTTAGAAATAAATACATTTCTGATGGTCAAATTAAAATCAAAGTTAATCTGGAAGTGGGATAAAGTTTCCATCTTGACTCTTAAAGCAGCAAGCACCTCACAAACACTTTATAAATGGCAAAAAAGAAATTAACTTTAAAAAATCAAAACAAAAACATGTGCTGCCTGCAAAATAAGGCCTTTCATGGAGAATTTCCTTCCCAAAGGGGAGAATTTGAATTTTCCCTCCACCATTCCATCACCAGTGCACTGCACAAGTGGCCTAACTCTGCTCCATAAGGAATTCCAAGGGAAATCAGATAAGGATTATTTCCCAACCAGCAAATTCAGAACTCAGCCATGACTTTGCCTAAAAGTTCCTTCCCACCCACAGCCAGTCACTCATTTATCAATATTCTGTTTCCTCCATCACACAGGAATTTCTGCAAGCTCCCACAGCCAGTTTTAATTAGAATATTCTGAGTCATTTTGCATCAGCATCAAAGTGTCACCTATTTACCTCCTTTTCCAGGCCTTGGAATTGGCCTCCACATGAAAATCTGTCCTTCAGTTCCACCTCTTTTTTAATAAGTTGTGAATGCCTAAAAAGCCTGATTTTTAATCCAAATGCTTGTTCAAGTTCCTAAACAGCTTTTATATATATTTCTAAGAGGCTTTTTGGAAAAATCTTTACATAATATGTAAATTATGTCACCCTCATACTTGTTGACTTCTCCCAAAATCTTCCAGGTACTGTTTATCCTCATAAAAGCTACAGAGATAACTCCCAACATCTGTTTGTCCATTCCCCTGAGCACCTGAGATTTTTATGCTGTGCAAAGTCAGATTTGAATTCAGCTCCATGCTGAGACAAAGGCTGTGGGGAGAGCTCCTCCCTGCCATTCCTCCTGCACCCAGGCAGATCTAAGTGGTGTCCCACAGCAGCAGGATGGTGATTTCACATTTTAATTCCCTTCCAAGTACTGGGTGAAGAGCATCTGGTCTTTGTGCAGAGCTCCTGCTCAATTTATTGATTTGTCTCAAAGCTGGAGGAGGCTGAAGAGAATAAAGCTGTCACAAAGGTCAATCCAGTGCAATGAGCCCTACAGAAAACACATTTTGCAAGATCATTTACCTTGGAAAACTCAACTACAGATGTGATGCCTGGTTCTGTGGGGTTTTGCCATCATTCTGGCTGGGTTATGTGAAGGAACAGAAGGGAATCTGACCTAAGTCATAATACTAAAGCTGCTCTATAACCCAAAATTGTGCTACAAATCATTTGCATTTATTAAGCCATTTACTTTTATGCACACACCAGCTGAAAACACATGAACATGGGGCTAAGCATCTGTAAACACATCCCTGCTCTTGCAATAGGTAATCTCTCCATTTTAAATCCACTTTCCCTATAAAAAACACACATCAGTCTCTCAGTTTCACAGTCTCACACATTATCTTTACAATTAAACCTCCTCTGGTTTTCTCTCTATTTTTCCTTCCCCAGTTCTCCTCATCTTCTAAAAAATATCCTGGCTCTCAAGTTAATTTTATTAGGGTTTTGCCTACTGGATGCTGCATTTCTAATAAACTAAAATAAGTAAATCACCCTCATTGGGTGGAAATGGACACACCTGAAGTTGGAATTGTACAGAAGAAGTGTTTAGTGCATCCTGCAGGAGCTTTTAATTCCCTGCTGCCACACACAGCAAAGAACAGACATTGATTATTTGGGTTTCCTGACCTGAGATGAGGCTCAAGAATTTGGAAGGGAGCAGCAGCAGCTCCCAGGCAAACACAGGGACTCTGAGGGACAAAAAGGAGCCAGGACCTGCTGAGGGACACAGGTCAAGGCACTGCTGAGCACAGGGAATCCACACAACATGAGGAGAACCTTTCCTTGCCAAGGGCTGGGTGGCGGAAAGTGCTGGGGACCAGAAATTTCTGAGAAAAGTGTAAAAAACACAAAAGTCACCATTGAAGTCCAACTCTGCTGTGCAATCAGCCACAGGTTTTTGTTGTCTCCTCTCCTCTCCCTCCAGTGTCCATTACCAGCTGCAAGGGGAAGGAAAAGAGGAGGTGAAGCACAAGAAGCAAAATCCGAGGAGCAAGGACAAAATGCCTCCTGCAACAGAGGAAACAGGAAAGGGAGTTGCAAATGCTGATTTGCTTTATCTTGCAATGCACTGCACCTTGGTTAGCCCTGCTGGAGGGAGAGGGAGCCAGGCTGCTCAGAGAACACAGAAAGGAGAACGTGGCAGTGAACTGGGCCAGGTCTCAGCAGTGCCCAACACCCACAATACCTGCAGAGGAGATTTTGGCAGCAGGAGTTTATCCAAAGACCAAGGTAAAACCATTTGGCTGTTTGCTGTCAAAGAGGATTCCTGAAAAAGCACTTCTAATCAAACCAACACCTCCACTAAGCAAAACAAACCAAGCCAGCTACAATATCCCTCAGTTATCTTTATTTAATGTGAACCTCAGAATGGAGCTGTCACATTCAGGTGACAATTTTGGTTGACGTTTTGACACATCATTCACACTCAGAGCATTGTTCTTCTCTTGGAAGCAAACAGATTTTTGCTTTAAATAACCCACTTCATGCAGAGATGCTTGCAGGCACAAAGCCTTGGGTGTCATTCATGAAAAGAAATGTTTAGCTGGGTTGTAAATTTTAAGACAACAGAATTTGAATCAAAATGAAGAGTCAAGTATCAAGTGGATGCCACCAAAAGGAGACATTAAAGTGTTGGGTTTTTTAAAGCATAAATAGCACTAGCACCAACCAGGAGAATTAGAATTTTCAGCATGTTTTTCCTCCAGCACTTGTTGAATCCCTGGAAAGAGTCACTGGCAGGAGTGAAATGGGCACCACCACCCAGCTCGTGCATCCTGAGCTGCAGGGGCTGCACAAGACTTGGAAACAGGAGAGCTCTGCCAGAGCAGGATTCACTCATGTCCAATTCAGCCTCACCATAAGAAAATAAAAGCTGCCAGTAACAGGCATCCAGCTCCTTCAGGCTATTTCTGTCAGGGAAAAAAAATCTGAGTGTTTCTTTGTTATATTTAAGTTTGTGCCTATATCCATATTTAATGTCTCATTTAGACTTAAGTCCTCCTGTGAAGTCTCACTGTGCTTTTGAAAATCACTCCAAACTGACAAAGAAACATTCTCACCTGAACCAAATCTCATGCCAAGCCTCACAAGGCTTTGTTCCCTTCCTTTGCCTATTTACATCCACACAATTTAGGAAATCAGACATTTTCTAAAGGTGTTTTAACTCAAGGCCTGTTTCCCTTTGGGGAAAATTGAGACTTTGAGGACAGGGTCACACAACAACAGCACAGAGAATACCGCTGGGGATAGAACTGGGGCTCCCAAGAGAAGAGAAGAGAAAGAAACCTACTTACCCTTTTAGCCTTTCCAGGACCATTATCCAGCACAGGGAGCAATGCTGGGGATAGAACTGGGGCTCCCAAGAGAAGAGAAGAGAAAGAAACCTACTTACCCTTTTAGCCTTTCCAGGACCATTATCCTCAGAAGCCTGGAATGGTTTGGGTTGGAAGGGAATGTGGAGGGGCTGTCCTACGGCAGGGACACCTCCACAGCCCAGGCTGGCCCTGCTGCCTGTTTTGGAGGAGGAATGCAAAGGTGCCATCAAGGATTCAGATTTTTTCCAGGAGCTCTCCCCTCTCCTTCCCAAGGGATTTTCCCTGGAAAGGACACCTGGCCCTGGCCATCTCCTTCCCTGGCTGAGCTGTTCATAAACCCCACTGCCCCCAGCTGATTCCTGCCTGCAGGACACAACCCCAGCACGAGCAGGAATCTCTGCAGTGCTGTGACAGTGACACCCCGTGCCTTGGCAGAGCATTTAACACCCTTAATACCTCAGGGTGAGCCACAACCTTTGCTCTGTGTTTAAATTGAGCAGCTTCTGAGGCTGCTTTGGCTTCTGAGACCAGTTTTATTTTGATGACACGCTGAGAGCACAGCTGTCTGGGCAAGTAATCTGCAACTAATAAAACTCTGCAGTTATTTCTTGGTCTGATATTTGACTCAATGGAGGAAAAAAGGCTTTTGTTGAGCAGCAAGCATTCTATTTTGTTTAGAAAATTGTCAGGAAAGCAGCCTCATCATTCTTCAGCTGCCTTATTAAATGTAGATGCCATGCAAAGCAGTCCTGATAAACACCCTGCAGCCAGATCAAAGTCCTGGAGTGAAAAATAACCCCCAGTGCTGTAAATTGTCTGTCTGGTGTGATTTTCTAAGCACTCCCCACATGCTGTGCCATAAGCCTGCTCCTAGTGCTGCCTCCCAGCTCTTTTTTCTGCAGCTTTACGTTGCAGGAACGATGTAAACACAAGGGATGTTAATGTAGGAGTCAAACATCCCCGTTTTTACAGGTTCAGTAGAAAATGCTTGAGGGAAGAGGAAGGAAAATGGTTTACTTTGAGATGATTGGGATATTCAAAGCGTTGTACACATAAGTTATATAAGCAAACTCATCATCTTCCACAGAATTACACTGCCAAATAAATTCAGGTAGAAAGATTAACATGAAAAATATTCTCTAGGAAGCTGTTTTGACTTTCCAAACAGACATCATGCAGCATAAGAAATGTTATGTGGTGATGCTTTTCCAAGAAAGTTCAGCAAGTTTTAATTTGTACTGCAGAGGGGGATTGCAGATAACTACAAAACACTGTCTTTTGAAGTGCTGTACATTATAAATGGCTGGTAAATTATGAAAAGATACTTCATGCCCCCAGTGCAATTCAGAAAAAATCAAGGGTAACCATCACATTCCTGTGTTGGTTTTTGATGAAGTGACCAACATTTGAAACTCCTCAGAACATGAAATCTTCTCTTTCACACAGTTTGTAAAACATCAGGATGATTTCCAGTACCTTTAAAATCCAAGTTATGCTCTAATTTCAAAGATTTTTCCATGAAAATAGATTCTTTTCCAAGCAGGCCTAAAAAATATTCAAAAATCAAGCTGGCTCAGCAACAATAATATTCCTAACTCTGCATGTTATTTATCATTATTGTTAGTTAATCTGAAATAACTTTGGCCTGGGCACTGGTGCCATGGCTGAGCCAGTCCTTAAACCTTCAGCCTATTCCCTGATCTAAGCAGTTCTTAAGCAGACAGCAGAAAACAGCTGAAATTGCTTAAATACCTCTGTCAACGATGAAAACAAGCAAAAATATTCCACAGAAAGCAGGTTATTGGCTCCATCCATCCTGCATTTCCTACAAACAGAGCAAACTCTGATCTGTTTGATTTAGGTCTTTTTTATTTTTTAATTTATTTAGCTTGTCTTTCCATATTGGCTATGAAGCTTTCCAGCTTCAAAATAAAAAACTCTCATCAGCTTGCTTAATATGGACAGGGAAATTGAAGTTCAGTACTGTGCTCCATCAAAATGGAAAATGTGGGGTTTTTCTTCCCCATTCCCATCTCAAACCCACACAAGGCATGAATCCAGATAAGCTGTGGATTTTGAATCCCTGGAAGTGCCCAGGACCAGGCTGGACAGGGCTTGGAGCAGCCTGGGACAGTGCAAGGTGTGGAAGGGTGGAAGGAAAAGGTTTTTAAGGTCCCTTCCAAGCAAAACCACTCTGTGATTCCATGAAAATTCAAAGCAAGCCATTGGAAAGGGCCACATGAAGACCATTTTTACATCCAGTTTGAGATTTCCCACTTTTGGCTGCACAAGAGGGAAGATTAATTTCCAACCAATTTTTTTCAAACACTCCATCTTCCTGAATGGGAAATATTTGTCTACCTACAACCAAGCTGAAGATTTTATTTCCACCCACATTAATCTTGCATGCACAGCAAGTGAGCATGAGGAACTTAAACAGCAAAATGTGAGAACTTTTGGCCTGAAAGTGCCAATGCTTCCTAGCAATGAAATTTTGCAGGTCTGGGAAGTTATTTTATAGTTCTATCATAACTTTAAACATGAAAAGATGGACAGGGGGTTGTAAAATCTGGGTAATTGAAAAAGGTTTTAAAGCAGAGGTCAAGCCAGCCACCAGCTCACCCTGGGCTCAGAGTCTGCTCCCTGTACCAAAGCATTTGTTTGAAGATTATTTTCTCAGCTCTCTCTTTCTCAGGCAGTTTATTAGCCTGAACCCTGTGTCCTACACCTGAGGAAGTTTATAGCAGTTGAAAGATGCTGGGAATTATTTGCAGGAGCTCTTCTGTTAACAAAGCATCCACAGGAGTGCAGCTCCTGGCACTCCAAGCCCTCTGTCCAAATCCTCCTGTTCCAGTGACTGAGCAGGGGCAGGCACTGGATCCATCACAGGGAAGAGCAAAGACTCTGCAGCACAAAGGGCATTTTCTGAAATGGATTCCAAAGTCATTTCAGCAGTGACAGCAACAATGTCACCGAGAACAGGATGTGCTTTTGCACTGGCAAGCCTCCCAAAGGCTTGATCAAGAGCAGATTGGGGCTGTCCCTGCATGTTCTAACATTTCATCAGCCAAATTTGAGCCATTTGCATGATCTGTGCTGAAGGGGAGGCCAGGGTATTTGCTTTTTACCAGGTAATAAAAAGTAGGAAAAAGAAAACAGAACCCTTATCTCTGCTCCTATTTTGACCTCCTTCTGAGAAAATACCCAAGAAAAGCAACTTGTCATCCTTTAAATAGATACAAGCCCTAAAAGTCACCTTAAAATGCAAAAAAACAGACAGGAAGGAAAAGCAGGGAGGGATGTGCAGGAAAGCAAAGGTTGTGTCTATACCTGCAGCTCTTTCTGATTTCAAAGCTGCTCTCACAACTCTGTTCTCTCACTCCTTTCTCAGCTGATTTGAGGTCCAACATTTCTGCAGACTGGGTCACCTCACCTACCACAAAAATGTAGCAGAATCAAACTTTAAACTTTCATTAACAGGTTGGCCAAGAGAGAAATAAACTGTGCAAGCCCAATAATTGGAATTAGGCCAGATTATGTGATACCTCTCTGAAAAAGTTGCTGGGTTTTGGTTTTTTTTTTAAAAAAGCTCTTTGTTCTTTCTGTTTGTAGCTGGTGTTCTTATTGTGACCATAAAAATTGGTTTTACAGCACTAACAGCTAAATGCAAATAACAGCAGCTGTGTTTCAAGCAACATATGATGTATCTATTTGATAATTTAATAGTAACTCTAATGCAATATAAGCAGGAAAATTAAATATAGTAGAGGAGAAAGTATATTTGTATTTGGCAAGCTCCAGCAGCCAGACAAAAATAATGCAACAGAGCATGATTTTTCCAGGCTGTTTCAGAGTACTTTAGGAAAAGTGTTCACATTTTTCAAACTGAGCCACATTCAATTAACTTCTCTTCAGGTTTGCCTGTATAAATGATTCAAACTTACAATAAAAACATAAAATAATTGTCAGGGCTCTGGTGCAGAAGCAGTATTGGTAGGAATGGTTTGTGGGCACCACACCACAGGCCACTGTATTCTGATAACTTTTTACTCCTTTCAGTCATTGCCCAATTTACAGCACTTTAAGGTTATAAACAGAATTTTGGTAGATATGAGCATAATTCCCAAACTCACAGTGATTGCCTCCCCATCTTTATGCAGATGTTTATTTCAGAGTTCTGCATCCACTGCCATTATTTTATGGCACAGAAAACTGGATACAGCAGGACATTAATGAAGGCCTCTCCCAATGGAGAAAAGAGCTCCTTTAACCAAAAATCAGCATTTCTGCAGGAAATTTAGCACAGAGAAGAACCACAGCAGACAAAGGAAAATAAGAAAATCAGTTGATGGAGTTTTATACTATTTCATCTTGCAAAGTAAATTTTAGAAAAATAAGTAGAAGTACCACAAGAAATGCTGCCCCTAAAAAAAATAACCAACTAAAAATTATGTTTGTATCCTTCAACACAAACATTGGGTAATTTTTGTTGCATTATGTCCAGAGAAATATAGAATAGACACCCAATGGGCCAAATCCTAAAGGATTTGCTGAGGTTATTTTTGTTAGGTTTGGGGTTGATCTCCAGACTTTTTAGTTAAATAAAATAGAATCTAATTCATACCTAGCAAGGTTACACAGTTCATTCTGTTGAATATTTGTTCCTTAACCCCTCTGTTGGAGTTCCTTTAGAAATCAACATTGGAAATCCCTCAGTTTTACTGAAATAAACCAGTTTTTCTTTGAGGGTCTTTACATTCTTCAATATATTGAAAACCAGTTTTGTTTTTGGAGGGTTCCATTCCTTGGGCTGGTTAACTAATCTGTATTATTAACATAAAATAGATTATTATGCTTCCATCCCTTACCAAAAGCATGAGCATATTAAACAACCTAATTAATCCTAATTAACTAGAAAGTCATGGAACACTTCTCTTGACCAAAATCATTTAGAAATGCCCTTGTGTTGATGGTTTGCAATTTGCAGGATTCATTTTTGAAATGAAAAAGACAGATGTATTTGTCTCTGATGCAAATGGTCTGGATAAATTAAAACTAATTGGGTTTATGTGTTCCTGATAATTAAATGAGATGCATGTAAGCTATATTATGATGGAGGAAAGAACAACTCTTAATTTTTATAAATGAGATGCAGCAAATGACAGCATCTTAAAGTCTACTAAAGGGTAAAACCAAAGGGTAAAATCAAAGATTAAAACAGAGCTCTGCTCTGGAACAGGGAGCAGAAACCTTTACAGTGTTTGCAGTGGAATTCATCTCTTGCTGGTTGAAAAGAAACATCAACGGGAAAATCTCAATTTTCACTGTCCAATCTTTGCCATCCCCGTGTGCAAAGCTGAGAAAGGACTTTGTGGGGTTTCTCTGACTTCTCCATCAAAATAACAAAGTCTGGCAGCTAAACTGCAGCCAGTTAAAATATTTCAGGGACTCCTGGTAAGTTGGTCTGATTTTGAGCACAAGAAACATTTATTTTACACAATAAACCTGCTGAGTAATGGGAATTTGGTTGTTTGGTGAGAAGCAGCCACACAGATTTGGGTCAGGATCTGGCATCACAACAGCCCCTGGAGTGTCAGGCTGATAATTCATCATTCCATAGGAAGGCTATAGATCCTCCCTGCAATGCACTGACAGCCTGAAGACAAGAAAAACAGCAGATCAGGAATTCCAGCACTTGGAATCCTGGGGAACTTGTGTTATCCCCTTTAAATCACTGTATATCAACACTGAGAGCAGAAAATGGCCACATTCCAAAAGTCAGAGAAACAACCAGAGTCTGCTCCAGGAGTCCTAAAACACTTTCATATAAAATGAATGTGATGTCCTCTCTCAAAATCCAAATGGATGGCCAAGGATTTTGGGGTTTTGATTTTTGTCATTTCCCAGGATTTATATTTTATACAATCAGGTTACTGAAAATCAATGTACACAAAAAGACAAACTCACCCCAGAAACTCCAAAAATTAAAGTGGTCCTTCATTCTTTTCTTTCTCTCTAAATAGACTGGAAAGATAATTCTTCTGTGCAAATCCCTCAGTATGGGTATGGATCAGGCTCCCCTACAACAGGTACAGGTAGAAATAAAAATAAAACCTAAAAGAAAAAAAAATGGACATTATCAATTGTAAATTGTATTGGTACCAAGAAATCATAGAATGGTTTGGATTGAAAGGGACCTTAAAGATCATGTAGAGAATTACATTAAACCACATTCATAATAATAAACAGCTTTTTTGGATTTGTTCTGTTAGCAACAAATGTATCACACAACTGCAGCAATTCAGATGCTCTTCTTGGTCTTCTGTTTAGGAGAACAGTTCCCCCACTACAGCTTAAATAGAGGGAGGGAAAAACAACACAAAACATCTTCAAATGTTTGAAATCAGGAATACAAAACTGAGATTTATTAAAATCACCACTGCCTAAACAGAGATCACTAATGCATTGAAAGGAGCTTACTTTTAGCTCAAATTTTGTTGGAGGTGTTATCAGAAGCATTTTTCAAACAAAAGGGATGGGAAGGGAAAACTTTGAAAATCAGATGTTGAAAGCACTCAGTGACTTTGTGGTTATCTCCAACAAGCCCAAATTTAAAGGATTACCCTGCCTGCTGAGGGCTGGAGGCACAAACTGCAGCAGCAGCTGCTTCATCAGTTTTCTGTTAAAAACACTTGGGAGCAGCATGGAAGCAGCCAGGCTGTCTGTGCCAGGGAAATGAGTGTAATAGGAATATTTGGAAGAGTAACTGAAAAAGAAAGGTTACACTGATGAGAGAAAAGCACTGGCCTCCATCTCCAAAGCAGAACACCTGCTTTGTGATTTTATTCTCCCAATTTCTGACAAAGAACTGCTGTAATAAAACATCAATATATGGTAAACTCTATAAAGAAAACTGAGGTGGAAAATATGCCCTCACCTTACAGACACGAAATGAGGCAGGAAATCAAATCAATGGTGTGTTCAGCCTGGTGCCTCTAGTTTGTATGAATTAGAGTGGCTGAAGTACTTTTTCCTGTAAAAGAAATTGTTGCAAAGATTACAGGGTTGTCTGGTATTAGTGCGGAGCTGCTGGGGGAGGCAGAGAACACCTCAGAGTCCAGGGGAGAATCCAAACCAGAGTGGCTTTAACTGCCAGAAACCAAATTAGAGACTGGAAAGTTTCCACTGATCCATTAGTGAAGGGCACCTGCCACCTCTGAACGCAGAAAAGCAGAATTTAAAGCTTCTCTTTCTACAGGAAAGTTTCTGAGGATAACAATTCACAGGAATTTTAGAGCCCTGCCAGGCAGTTCACCCATAAACATTCAAGAACAATTGTCAGACAAAAGCTTTTGATTAATCCCACTTTCAAAATTTCTCAGCATAAAAAGACAAATCTTTGTCACTGCTTTTGACACACCTTTATTATCAAAAGTAGGGGAGAAGTAGAAAGTTTTCCTTAAAATCTACAGTGGAGAAAACAAAGAAAGAAATAAAGGAAGGAAAAAATCAGGCACATGAAGGGAAAGAGAACTTTAAAGCTAAGCAAGCTGCTGCATCTGAGAATCCTGAAGATGTTAGCTAAGATAACATTTAGGTAATTTCAAAGCCACTCAATTACTGGGTACAATTAAGCATCTCCTCAACAAGAGAGCAGAAAGTCCCCAAACCCTCTTTACATCAAAGCACCACATTGGCCAAATGACCTTTTACAGAAATTACATTAATTGCATTAAACCTTACACTTTCTGGGGAGCAGCAAGAAAAAAGCTCTTTAGACAACACAAATACAGCGAGTTCAAAAGGACAGTTGGGGCTGTTTGTTAAAATTAAAACCACCCAGGATGATTTTAACTGCATTTCCTCTTTGTTCTTTTAATTATCAAAGGCCTGTAAGGCAGTAACTTACAGCACAGCTGGATTGCCTGGACACAGATCCCTCTGAGCTGGAATTTTGGAGCAGGGAAAGAAAGGGAATTCACTCCCAATTGATTCTGAGCAGAGATTTGCTGCTGGTCTGGGCTCCCTGCTGGAGATAGGAAGAAAGGAGTGCAGCAGGAGAAGTTAAATGTACTGTGGAAAGCTGTTTAATTCTATTCTGCAAGGTGCAAGTCCCTTCCAAAACATTTGACAAAGTGTACTTGACCTTAGAGACGACTCCTGTGCTTCTCACCACAAACCTGATCATACAGAAACCCCAGTTTATCCCAGGAACACCCTGGGTTGGCAACATAAAACCACATCAGGAGACACAAAATTCCACCTACAGGCAAGAAAACTTACATTGAATTAAAAATAATAAATAAAACAATCCTAAAAAATAGCAGCACAAGGGCAGTTCTCTTTTATTCTGTTATTTCTTCATAGTAATAATAATAAAAAAAAGCCAAACCAAGGTATTTTCTAGAAGTTTTAATGACAGTTTTAGAGAATATTCCTTAGTGAATGATGCCTTGAGGAGCTCTTAAAACACCTCTTGGTCTTCTTGGCTTGAATCACACAAAGGAGGAGCCTGAGCTGAGTTTTCCATGTTCACTCCAATGCCAGAACCTGCTGTTTGTCCTCCAGAATTGCTTCCTCCTCATCCATCTGGCTTTGCTCCCAGTCCCTTAAAAGAAACACATCCTGGTGATTTCCAGCACCTCCAGCTCCCCAGGTTCTCTGCTTTAAGCCTTGCTGACATATGTTCACATATGTTGAACTAAAAGGCACAAAAATAGCTTTTACTGGAGATTTTGTCAGTACAAGCTACTCTAATTCAGCTTTTCCCTCAGTTTTTGTCACAAATCTCTGAATCAGCTCTAATCACAGCATGGAGTTCAGTGCTTCAGTGCTTCTCTCACTCTTGCTGGTTATGAGATCCCAATAAAAACCAGGGAAAAAATCCAAACTTTAAGAACTTCCTTTTATCCAGTCACCTCCTCAGGGTCCAAGACAAAATAACAAATATATTGTTATTTTGTTATGGTGAGTTAGAGGTTGTTAGCTCACCTGCCCACAACTTTTCAAAGCTACCTCACAACCCAAGAATGCAGATGATTTTTAAGATTTACCTCATAAATCTCAGTGCTAATTGAAATTGAAAACCCCACAATCCCCAAATTTATCATTTGGAGTTTAAATAACAAAATTCATCCCTCAGTTCTGACTCTGAGCTGCCTGACAAGGGGCTCAGAACACCAAGACACCACACAGGTCATGCTGACATTTGTAATTAGCAGATAATGCACAATTTGAGGGTTGGGGCTGTTTGTATTTCAGTTCTGACATGGCTGGAATCTTGAATAATCTAAAATATCCTAAAAACACACCCAGCAAGTTGAACTCACCCAAAAATATCGAATGTGTTGTGGTCTTTCAGCTCCAGAGTGTTCTGCAAATCTGCATTTCCAAAGATTTTCTCCCAGGCTCTGCTGGAGGAGGTTCCATCTTCACAAGTTAAGTTGGAATGATTTTCAGGGCCTGAAATGTTTTAAGAGCAAATATGAACAAAAAAAAATGCAGTGTCTCCACTATTAACTTGAAAAAAATTCACAGTATTGACAAAAACTTGCCATTAAAAGTCTCAAACCAACTCTAGCTGATGAAAAATATCACTGCAAATTAAGATTCTACTTTTCAATGTATCTATAACTTTTTATTAACACCTATAAATTCACCACTTCATAGTTCAGAAGTACCTTTCAGAAAAGTAATACATGATTTAAGTATTCTGCACAACACCACAAACTCAGTGTGAGGGGAAACACTGAGTGATTGCAGAAAGCTCAAAAGTTTGGTTCCTTTTTTTGTAATTTAAACTAACATGAATAAAATATAGACTCTTTCCAATATTTTCCTGGGATTCAAAATTGACAGCTTCGATTTCTGCACACAGCATTATTTAAATTAAAATGTCAACCTGGTTGCTCATGATGTGAGAAATAATGTAGAGCTACATTTCTTGGGATGGAGACAGTTGAAATTGAGAAAGGTAACACAAAAGTGCAGATACAGTTATTACTTGTGTCCCTGTTTCTTTGAGTTCATATAATCAGACTTGATTCTGTAGCAGGAAGAAATCCTTTATTAGATCACTCCTAAATTGTACTAGAGACTACCAACACACACAAATACAGAAACTTCTTCCAGAGAGTTTATTCTCTAAATATTCAAACTAAGAGAGGAGCAAAAGGGCAGCAGCAGAAACTAAGACAAATATAAAGAAATATTGGTGACAACTGAAAAGGGGTAATTTTTAACTCTTAATTTTTAACTAAAGCCTATTCTCACAAAAAAAATTACACAAATTAAGATATAAAAATGACATATTCAACAGTGTCTCCATTTTATCCAATCAAAATTAAGCTAATTAAGACCTGAGAACTGTGGCTGTCCCTACCAGGCCATGGCATCCATGCTGCCATCAGAGGAGGAGGGTGGTTCTGAGCCTGGGGAGCCTTTGCAGCTCTGCTCAGGTGACTTTCCAAGACACCCTGAACCACAGAGTCATCAGCACATTCACTCAGGCTCCTTCCAGAAACCCACTGCCCATCTCCTGAAATCAAAGATTAGCAGAGGAAATATTTACAGGTTTTGTGTTAATATCCATTTACTCTCCATGTATTTAATGTGAGAGTTAAAGAAACCATACAACAAATTATTTTAGATATATATAACAGACTAAAAAGCCTGATTTTAAGTGATCTGTTTGATCAGATGAATGATGTTCACTTGTTGTTTCATATACACAAAAAGCAATAGGGACCTCATGGAACCCTATTCTCAGGGGATAGATTTATAAAAATAATGATATAATAAATAATGATAATAAAAAATAATGATATAAATTTTAAGGCAGGGAGTTTATTTTATCCTTGCCCAGCACCACTTGTGTGGTGGCATGACTGTCACCCTGAAAGTGACTCTCAAAGCAAGCTGGATGTAAGGGAACTGAAAAATGATGATAAATGTGTGTATTTGAGGATTTATTCACACAACAGTACCTGGAAAAGGGGTCCTCCTGTCCCTAGGGCTGGAGGCAGCAGAAAGGGAAGGAGGAGACTCCAGCTTTTCCTCTTTAGGGTTTGCACCTACAATAAAGAAACCTTCAAGTCCCTGATACGATGTAGGACCACGTTTCTGTCTTCTGGCTACATCCTGTAACTTGAATAAAATAGAGAAATTACATACAGGAATGGAAACAGGAGACTTTATAAACTGCCCCTGAAAGTTTAGATTAATAAAATGCTCCCTTCACAGAGCTCAGACTGATTTTGACAGCCAGTTGTAACATATTCATGAGGATGATGTTTTTGTTTAAGATGTGCTTTAAAATCCTAAAAACTTCTCACATTGTGAGAGTTTGAGTCTGTTCTTTCACTGGGGACATGAAAAGCAGATTTTAATTGTGTTCACTTTTAAAGGAACACAAGTGCTTTTAAAGGAACACATAAAGGAAGGTGATCACTGCTTAACAATGACTCCAAATCTATGTCCCAACCTCTTCTATCATTTTTTGCTTTTAATTTTATTTTCAGCAAACAAGGACCTGAATAATTTCTTAGATAAGACTAGCAGCATTTTTTGGTCACTCAGGTGAAGCACTGTCAATACAAACATGGGAAGAGCTGCTGCTCCAAACCCTTTTTTATGTCTTAAACGAGTTTGTTCTCTTTTCCTTTTTCTGAACATTCACAGCAAACTGGCAACACAAAACAGAGCCTTTCATCCCCTACACATCAAATACAGATGTATTTGTGACAATCCCCTAAATCTAAAGCAGATAAAGCAACATCCTTAATCTGTTGAGCAACTAAAGACATCATCACTCACTGCTGAAGATTTTGGAATTACAGACAAGACCAAACTGTGGCTGTTGCAGACACTGCCCAGCTCTTGTGGCTCTCTCCTGATTTTCTGCAGCTCAGGCTCCAGGAGATCTCTGGTGCTCTCCAGGTCAGTCCCAGTGAGATTTTTGCTCCCTCCTTCAGTGGGCTCAGAGATCTCCTCAGGAAGTTCACAGGGGCTCAGTGATCTTCTCCCAGCCTTTGGTTCAATACTCTCCTCCTGCACTGTATTTATTTCAAGATCACTGCAGACAATCAGTTTTTCTATAAGAGTACAACAAAATAATGAAAATTTCAGTATTTGTAATGATATTAATTATAACCTGCAAGTCCACTATGTTTTCTTCATGAACTTAAAATACATAATCGCTATTAAAGAAGGGCAACTGTTGAAATTTTTAAAATTTCCTTAAAAGCATTATAAGGTTTACAATTCACCCTATCAGGCTGTGAATACCTCTGTAAGTTGGTTTTGTTATACATGTTCATCACAGTGCTCACACAGCCCAACAAACTGTCATAAATCAAATTATGATAGCCCAGAGAATGGTACATAATTTAATAACCTTTAATTATTTTTCAGACCACTGTAGTTGACTACCCATCCTAGATGAGAATAATAAACTGAACACATTTATGTATTTCCAACAAAGAATTTAACTTTTCACATTTACCTTGAAAAATGTCTTTAGGAGAATCAGGATTTCTGTTGAGAGGAAAAAGTAAAAACTATTAAGTGTCAGCAAGGAAGTTAAATGGAAAGAGGAGCTTCCCATTGGACCCATTTCTCTTTTAAGTGGCTGGTTCTGTGCTGTTCTGTCTGTAAATGCTGAACTTTCACAGAGAAAGGGGAAAAGACCAGAAAAATACAAAAGAGCAAAACAGGTCACAGTTAATCAAATAATGTTGGGAGATCAGAGGAACTGCAGATGCATCAGTTATTGTTTTTGTCTGGAATTACAAGATTAGTTAAGTAAGAGTATCTAAAATGTGCACAGCACTGATCTATGGTAAAATCTGTATGTGAGTTCCTGCTCCTGCTGAGGCAAGAGCTCAAAAAAGAGAAATTTTACTAAAACTCAGGACAGGCAAATGCAAAGAAATGCATCTTACATGGGTTAGGATTTCAGAGTGATGACTCTCTAATTACAGGCAATTAATATTCCTTAGTGGCTTTAAAACAGTGTACACTTAAATCTAACTGCCTGCAAAGAAAAGCCCCATTGCTCAGGAGTTAACCCCAAATTTGGGATTATTTCCTTTGCTCCCCCACAGTCTCTGCATTTCTGGTACCTTCCACACTCCAGTGGGTCAGATTTTCCTTGCTTATCCATCCTCACAGCTCCAGTTTCCTCCACTGAAGAGTCTTCCAAGTCCTTGCTATGAGACTGAAAAAAAAAAAAAAAAAGAAAAAAAAAGAAGAAAAAAGACCCACACTCAGCAAGAGATTAACATTTTTTAAATAAATTTAAAAGTTTAAAAAGTGCTGAAAAGCTGTCAGACTTTGTGTATAAATCCCATATAGTACAGGTCCCTGAACACAACCAAAAAAAATTCCAGAGAACTTTTGGAATGATCAATTTTCCACATTTATATGGAAAATAAAAAATTAACCAGTGTTTTTCGTTACTGGAACTTATTTAACTTTTGCTACTTTAAACATTTTACAAATCAAGACTTGAACAAATCAGTTGAGTGTTCAGATTCATCAAGTCCTTTATCAGTACTCACATCATCAAGGAATTCAATTTTCAAAGAGGGCTCTACATTTTCAGAAACAGAGTTGGATTCTTCAACTCTATAAACAGATGCCCAGTATTTCTTCACCTCCTCAGCTGTGAAATAGAAATAATTTAATGCATTTCAGTTTTTCCTGTTCAAAACACACTCATAAAATGCAACATTTTTATTCTTTATGAAAAATCATAAATTTTTCCTTTTATTATTGCTGGTTTTAGCAGAAACTGGTTAAAAGTGGAAACACTCAGCAATCATAGTAAAGAAACCTGAAGGAAAAGGTGTTTTAGATGGAATAAACAGAAATCTGTTACACCTGTTAACTCCTCAATGTCACCATCATCATCATCAACTCCTTGTGCCCCTCCTCCAGCCCCAGCCTGGTGAACACTCAGGGCTTGCACAGGCCTTGAATCTTTCATGTAACTTGCAAAAAACTGCTCGACAGGAGCTCTGAAACAGGGAAAAAATCAAAACTAAACTTAAAAAGTCATATTTTTAAAATATATCCCAAAAAAAGAAAAACCCTACCAGCCTGTTTACTGGAGCAGCATTAAATAACTCTTAATTTCATTGAGGTGACTTTGCTCCTCAAGAATTTATAAAACAACTGTGATGTCCACAAAACAATCCTGAAGATTTCCTTTCTCTATAAAACTCCTGAAACAAATGCCCCAAAACTAAGAAACCAAATACCATAACCAGTCTCCAAATTCTACAATAAACTGCAAAGAGAATCACTATAAATACTCCCTCAACAGGAATTCTGAAATGATCAAGTCTGGTTATAATCATTATTTTATTAAAATAAAGCCTTCTGTATATATTCCCTTAATTCTTGATAATATATCTAATATTTTTAAAGCTTCATCTGAATTTTGTTCATTTGGTATTTCTGAATTCCTTGATTAGGAGCAGCAAATCCAACAATACCTTCTGTATTTCTTCAGCAGGAGTTTCTCCATGTAGCTCAGCCCATCCTTCTGGAATTCCACATGGATGGGCTCCTTCAGAGCAGTAACATTTGTCTGTACCTCACAAACCCCCACAGGTTCTGTCAGAATTATTTTAAAAAAATATGCAGCTGTTCAAGCTTATAAAATTGTTCTTTACCTACATTAGCCTTGAATGAGCATCACATTTGGGCCTGTGCTTAGCTCAGCCTTTGCACAACTCCAAAATTTCAATGGCCAGCAATATTATATTTACAGAACACAGTCAGCAGTGAGGGCAGCCACAAAAACTCATTTATTACAGATTACTACACTGGAGCCATAGAAAGAGTGGAGGGATGGAAATCCACAACTCCACAGATGAAAATCCCATAGAAAATTAGAAAAAAAAGGAGGGAAAATCAGTTTAATATTATTTTGTACAAAAAGCCACCATCCATGGACTAGAAGAACAAGATACAGGCTGGATTTGCACAAATCCAATCAGACCAGAGGAATTTTCCGTATTTTTCCATGCATACTTCAGCTGATTGCAGCTTTTCATTGGGACAAAGAAATATTAAGAGCTTGTGGAAGGCAAGCAGAAAACGTGCTTGGATAGAACACACAAAATCCTGAGCCCTGCACATTCCTTGCCTCAGTTTAAAACTGTTTTTTGTTTGTTTGTTTGCTTGAGCATTGCAGTTCATGCTGAAGTGCCACGTGAGACACAAAGCTGTGGGAAGGCACAGGGACAGGGGATGGACAAGCTGGCTACTGCCAGAGATCATTACAAAAACTGAGCTAAATGCACATTAAAATCATGAGCATTTAAAAAACCCTTCAGAGATGATTGTTATTAATGAAGGCACACTGAGAAAGAATAAAATGGGTTTTCTTAGCTTCACATATTATCTGCCTTCAGTAATCTAAAATCTAACTCCCCCAAAGGGCTCCCCCTGCATGTACAATGTCATTGAAACAGAACAAACCATACCTGATGGGACCCCACTGGCACAAGGATCTCCTCCAGGATCACTTTTACCTCTTCTCCACTGAAGCAAAGCTTCCTGGAAAGTCTTTGCAGATGCCTCCTCATCAAAGGTACCACTCAGCAACGATCCTTGGTCCTGCTTTGCAAGGCTTGCATAGGTTGATTCTGAGGCTGGTTCCTAAATCAGTTCCACAACATTACTGATAAACCCTTTCTGATGAGCAGCAACACTTTTAGTGCCAGCTGAGGAACTGCTGCACTCAGTTTTCTGAGTGCTGAGCTACCTGGGCATCAAGAGCACTCATTTTATGTGATCCTGCTCACAATTAACTGAAAAGACCTATCAAGAGCTAAATAAGAAAGTCAAAACTTTTTCTTACCAGACATACAAACCCCTACTTGTAAAGGTTTTTGGGTGGCATGGACACCATGTCCCCATGTACAGTAGGGATGAAATGAGGCATTTAATGCAGCATGTCTCATTTAAAGGAGTTTATGAGCTGTGTGCCTCACTAATGAAGAGCTGATTATTGAAGCTTCTCAGTGGACAGGGGCACATCTGGAGGGGAAAATGGTCATTTAAGGGGCTAACTGGGATAGACATTCAAACAGCAGCCCAAACTGTAATTGATGACATTGACTGAAAACAGCTACAAAAGGAGAAAACAGTCCTACACTGGGACTTCAGTGATTTTTCAGCTTTTATCAGAACAAAGAAAATAACTCTGGAAGGTTTCCATTACCAACTCTTGGCTGATTATCAAGCAAAACCACAAAATATTTTACATATTTATGGGAAAGATTCTTTGTCTACACATTGTCCAAATGAGGAACCTGTTCTTACCACAAAAAAGCAGCAAAGGTACAGGCCGAAAACTTAACGAGTCAAACATCAGCAGCCCCTACACAACCAGGATGTTTTCCCAACCCCTCCTTTCACGACGCAAAGTTCACTGCGTGAACACGGCATGAGCAGGGAACAATCGGAGCGCGGGACGAGCGGTCGCACCACGGTTCCTCACAGCAGCATCTCCACCCCAGTCCCTCCCCCGGCTCCCGTTCCCACCCCAGTCCCTCCTCNGGGCTCCCCCGGGCTGCGGGGCGGCTGCAGCGTCCTGCGGGGGCGCAGCGCCCTCGGGCGGCGATCCCCGGCACTGCAGCCGCCGCCGCGCTCGGGGATCGCTCCCAAAAATCGCTGAGAAGAACAAAACGCGCTCCTAGGAGTGAGCGCTGTTCCTTGTTCCGTCAGTGTTAATGAAATTGGGAGCACGGGAGCAAAATCCCCGTGGTTTTGTTAGCAAGGTATCCTAAATTCCAAATGCATACCTGTTCTTTTCCCAAAGGAAAAAGCATTACAAAGCACACAAAATATCAGTGCCTTTTGAGGGTTAGCAGCTCCAAGAGATTTAATAAAACAATGGAAATAAATAATATTATGTGATTTATTACGGAGTGGGGAGGGGGATCTCTGAGATGATACTTTTTTTAGAATAAAAATGTTCTTTTCTTATTCAACAGTGGAACTTTTCTATTCACATAGGTCACTTTAAAATCGAGTTGTAGGAGGCTATACCACACTTAGGAGGTTGGGTTTCCTATTTATTATTTATTTCCTATTTATTATTCCTATTTCCTGCTTGCTAAAAGGCAAAACATTCTTATTAAACAGAAATCACCTCACAGCTGATAACAGAAATTTCCACTCTAACACAGCCAAAAAGGTGCCAGCTTGGAAAGCAGTCAGAATTCAACACTGGCCCTGGGCTTTATCTAAGGATTTAAAATTATAAAACATTCATGGACCACTTAATTTTGCCCCCTTTGCCTGCAACCATACATCTTATTTTAATCAGAGAAGTGTTCCTGAGTTAAGGATGAGGTCAGCTGTCTTCAGCCATGCCCGCACGCTGGGCAAATTATTAAAAATACAGTTTAAATAAATTCTTTAACTGTTACCAGTTAAAGAAGTGATCACAGTTCTGGATAACAGAACCATTTAATGCTTCCTTGCATTCAGGGAGATCAGTCTGTGAAATTTCTCTTTATGGGCACTAAATAGTGATCAGTGAGAGAAAGAAAAATGTGTTTCTACATACTGACAGAAAAAAAATCTAGGCACATTAAATTGCATTGCTTGAGAGTTATTTTTAAACCATTTACTTACCGGCAGCCCACCCTTAATTTCAGGTGATCCACAGGCCATGCCCTTCACTCCCAATTTTTCATGAGCTACATTTCTTTCAGGCTTAGCTGGTTTTTTCACTGGCTCTGAAAACAAACAAACAAAAACCCTCAACTAATCCAGTGTTCCATTCTGATTTCTTCATTATTTAATTGCAGCAACCTCCAAGCAGCAATAACCTATCAGAAGTTTAAATTTTATTTGGTTAAGAAAGATGTCTTTACCTTGAATCTGTTCCTTGAGTACTTGCAACTTCACTTTTACTGGAGAAACCTAGAGGAAAGAATATTCACATATATCTGTATAAGGTTCTACTGATAGTGAATAAAGTGTAACTTGTACAGAATGAAAATGGGTTTAGGGAAATAGCAGGGCATTCATTTAAAGAGAAAACTCCATGTACTGCTCAACACAGCCAGGACCAGTTTCCCTCCCCAGACATGAAATATCATCCACATGGCCCTTCCATGATCTAACATCCCAGTAATTAATATTTTTCAGCATTTTTGCTCCTCAGTTTTCCCCTGCAAACAGAGTTCACCCCTTATTTTAACCTTGCCTTTTCAAAATTCTGCCCCATTCATCTCCTTAGCTGAAACCTGAAATCTTCGAGGCAGCAACAGCTCTGAGTCTTGTCTCAGAGAAGGGGGAAGGGAAAGAGTTGGGGAAAGGAAATCTTTTCATTCTGATCCTCTCCTCTCACAGGCAAGGAGGCAATTTTATTCAAGTTCTCATTTTCTGCCAGTTTAACAAAATTGCCACAGACCTTCCCAAAAGAAGATAAGTATCCTATTTGTACATACTGAAAAGAAAACAGATTTTTCCAAAGATTTAGCAAGAAAGTTCTACTTCTCTTCTTTTAGGTCTGAGCAAGGATGTCATAGAACAAGAGACAATAAACCTGAATTAAAGAAAAGACTTTAACTGTGGTGTATTTTATCTGTGAAAGCAAAGAATTTGCACTCAAAGTTTCACCCAAAGCCCTTCAGTATTTCAGGTCCATCATGGGCAGCAGCCAGCCAAAGCACAGGCTCCTGATGGCTTCCACCACTGCCAGTGCCACTCTTACAGGATTAAATCTGTGATAATCTGTGATCATTTGCTGTTTATTGCAACTAAAACCCCAACAGAGCACCCTGACATTCCTCCAGCTCAGAGAACCAGAGGCTTGGCATGGAAAAATAAGCAATTGGGAATTTTACTCAGACAGGACTTAACCTTTTGGGTTTACAGTATTTGAAATTTTCCTGTTCTGCAGCATAAAACCAGTTCTAAATCTTGTTTTACTTTAAATAGCTTTACTTGCAAATATGGTTTCCTACCTTCTTCCTGTTTTCATTATTTTGTTCCACAGCTCGGGGTGGGGTGGTCCTTGGTCCTGCCTGCCCAGATTTCCAGTGATAAGCACCTAACTTCCTACAAACCAAGGCAAGGAAAAACTTCAAACTTGGGCCTTCTGCAAGCAAGAAATCATAAAAGTTTTCCTTCATCTTGTTAAATATGAACAAAACATCACAAAAATAAAATTGTTTATAGGCTCATCAATTCCCCAAAGCACAAATACTCCCTTCCATGGAAACCTGCTTCACATCCACTTTAGTAGCAGTAAATACAATAAATGTGTAAGAAAGTGCTTATTTTTAAACCATTAAATTGGTCCAAGTTTTTAAATTTTAGAAAACAATCTTATCAATTCTCAAAGACCGGTTTCAGAAGAACAAAAACAGAAGCACATTTTGTGTGAGCCTCCATTGTCCCAATTTACTGCAGGACTTCATCCAGCACTGCTAAAAATGCAGAACTTTCAGATCCTTTCCAGCCCAAGGATTCCAGTGGTGCAGATGCCAGAGCTCCTGTCCTTAGAGCTCCCCAGAGCAGCTATCAGGGCCTGCAGGAGCCAGGCCTGGAGCACAGAACAGGAACAGCTCCATGAGAATAAAAATGCCACAATCACCTGGAAAACGCCGCCGCAGCAGCTCAGGGCTCATAGAAGCACCAAGGGAGCCAAATCCCAGGAAACTGCATTTCCAGTGACAAAGCACAGCAGGCAGAAACTCAAGGGAAAGGAAAATGTTGCAGAAATTTGGCAGCATTCAGAGTGACTCAGATTTTAACTTCACCCCAGTTTCTGCCTCATTGGGCTGTGCTTGGTTCAAGTCTCGTTTGCCATCATGCAGAAGGTTCCTCTCTGGGAAGCCACACAAATGTAAGAGGATCAAAGTAAAACTAACAACAGCACCCTCTGCAAAAATGTCAGATATAAACAAGGGGGCAGGAGAAACTGCTCTGTCAACTGCTTGAAAACTAAGGTGACAAATCCAGTCAGACTGGAAAAGGAGAAGAGGGAATAAATGAGGAAAATGGATCCGATATCATATGGGAGTTTAAAATTAACAGTCATAGGGAGGCAAGTTTATCAGTGGGAAGAAAGACTGGAGAGAGGGGACTAAATAGAATTGGGAATTCCAAACTTCACAAGAGATCCCATGTGGGGAGTTAGAGAGCATCTCATTGCATTCTTTTTTCCTAAAAGGAAACTGAACCTACTTTCCAAAGGGAAACTGAACCTACCTCCTCTCTTCTTTTTCTCTGCTCATGTTTGACTGCAGCTGCCGCAATCTTTTCTCCATCTCTTTGTTTTCTGTTTCTAACTGTACTTTCTCCAATTGCAATTCCTTGACAGTTCTGGAGGAAATATGAAATATTCATTAGAAATCACCTGGAAGTGAGCAAGGCACCTGTAAGAGTTTAAAGTAGAAAAACAGAAGGTGGAAAAGTTGTCATTATAGCCATGTCCTCTTATATCTCCCAGCAGGACTGAAAACAGCTCTGGAAAATTTAGGACAGGTCAAGTGCAAATTCCACTACAAAACTGATACAACTGTGCTTGTACTCAGAAAGGTTTGGGGTTTATTCATATTAAAAGAAACAACCCACTGATTTCTTTAGTATTCATATATTATCCAGTAGATAAAGGGTTATAAAACCTATAACTTAGTCAGGAAGTAGATCAAAGCCTGAGAAAAGAAAGGATAAAAGCACAGGGAAAATGCTAGAAAGGAAATACATCATGATTCTTTTTGCTCTTGCCCTCTTCTAGTTAATGTTGCATTAAAACTTATTAAAAATTATGAAAACACATCTCAATCCTAATCAGATAGAATGCACTTACTTTGTTTTTAATCTCACTGAGGTTCCAGCTTTTGAGCCTGGGAGAATTACAAAATCACTAACATTCATGATGCCCAGCACAACTTCTCCTAAAAAAGAGAATTTCAATGATCCACAGTTAGGAACCTGTTGAAATGGGAATTTGATTGAAATTAAAACAGTAAAAAACTCATTACACATCCAAAAATATTCACATATAGAGGGAAATGGAGCACAAAACTTGTTTATATGAAGTGCCAATAAAATCCTAGAGCAACTCAAAATTAAATTTAACTGGGAAAAAACCCTTTTTTATTACATTTATGATACCAGGGAAAAGATTTTCTTAGCTGTTTCATTTGGGCAATTCCCTGAAGTTCAGTGCAAGCAGATTAATATTAACTAAAACACAGCTTTCCTGAACCAAACCCATAGAAAGCACCAAGAAGGGGAAAATTGTACCAATGGCTGTGAAGTCAAACCATCTCACCTGATTTGGGAAGATAAATTCCTTCTGTCACAGACAAATTGATACAAAAGAACACAATAACTCACAGAGCAGAATTAGTTCCTCCTCTCAAGACTTCAGTGGTATTTCAAATACTTTTTTTTTTTTTTAAGCCAGGTTGTAAAATAAAATACTCTTCCAAAAAGCAAATTCAGCATGGGGTTTAAATTGAGGGTGAACATCCAGCTCCTTGCTGGGCTGGAATGTTTGTGGGATAACTGCAGTTCAGAGCAAAACTGAACTGAACTGGGCATTTCCTGCTGCTGGGATGCACATGGGAAAAAAAGAAAAGTTGACAGTCCAGAGACTTACAGCTGACAGGATGCTTGAAAACTTCTGCAGCTCATGGATCTCAGCTTCCTGGGGAGGGCAGGACCTACCAAAGGAGAAGGAGAAGCTTAGGATTGGAAATATTCCAAATGGAAAACTGCCTGTTTACAGGTGAACCTGAAACTGAGCATTAATACAGATAAAATATGTTCAAGTATCTCCACCCACGAGGCCAAACAAATAGCACAAGGAAGTTAAATCCCCTAAAATGCAACACTGCAGTGCTGACAAAGCATCAGACTTGTGCACAAAACATATTTCTTATCGTGTCAGAAAACCCAAACACTCCATTCTACCATCATTTCAAAACTGTTATTCCTTTATCACTTTCCAGGATAAAAGAAGATTTTATTCATTTTGAATAGAAGAAAGTTTTTCTCTTGGCAAATGTGTGCTGGCAGGACCAGCACAGCTGGACAGGAGGAGGTCACACACTGGATTTAAGGTGGCTCAAAGGCTATTTAATAAAAAAAACAAGAGGCAAATGACACAGGTCAGCTGAGCAAGCTCAAGGAGGGAAAGTAGTTGATAAAAAAAATACTATTTATATGAGTTAACTTTAACATATTCCACTGAAAGCAAATATTTAAAGGGATGACTTAAAAATGTGGTAATATCAGAGATAAATATCAGAGATGCTGTGTGAGAATATTGGAGATAAAAAGCCCTATAAAGTTTCAGGAACACTGGGTGGGGGAAAAAACAGCATCAAGTTGTAGAGAACAGGAGAGAGAGAATGATCAACCCCCTGAATTGTTCTGAGAAAATACAGGTACTGAAAAGAAAACAGATTCCTATAATATATATCCCATAATTTGTGTGGTACAAAAACAACTGTTAAACACTGAGACTGCAAGAGTCAAAGTTACACAAATTCCATGGGGAAATACAGACCCACAGCCTGAATGGCATCCTAAAATATCCCTGAGCTGGGCCCTCGGGGAAGCACAGCAAAGGCAACCCCAAACTCCTCAGAAACAGACTTGAAACTGAAATTCACAGAGGAGTTCCCTCTTTCTGTCTGGTTTTTGTTTAATGAATCCCTTTTCTCTCTCTAATAGGCAACACAATTAGCCAGGGAGGCAAACGCTAAAGCAACTCATCAACATAAATAAATCAAGCACTAATTAGCCACATCCTTTCTGCCTGCTCCTCTGCCACACTGGTACTCAGATTTCATCATTCCAGCAGGTTCCTCCGTGCTGGTAATGGATGTACAAAGTTCAAAGTAACAAAACAAAAATTGCTGTTTGGGCTAAAGGAAATTTGAGTTAACTTTAAAAACTGCATAGCTAAATTAACCCAAATTCCACATAACCCAGCTTAGCTCAAGTCTCTTCTTAATCAATTTAAAGACAGGTTAATAACTTACAGACAGCTGAAGATGGGTGTATTTCACACTACAAGAGTTTAACCAGGGCAGACTAAATTCCAACAGCCTCCTCCCATCAATAAACCCATAAAATCCAAAGGGATACCTTTGTCTGTGCAATAGCTCACATCCAATTATCAACACCATGAACGTGGATTTCATGCTACACTAACTTCCATCCACTTACCAATACTTCAAACCAAACTATTTCCTTTGAGGAATTATTCCAAGTGCAATAAAGAGTTTGTCTATCACTGCTCCCCACCCATTTGCTTCTGGTCCTTCCAAACACCCAACATTATGCTAACTACTTTAAAGAAAGAGTAAAAAGGAATGACATTAAAAATATAAGAAAGAAAAAAACTACAACACACAAATTTTAATTCAGGTATGCTGAAATAATCCCAGTCTTTCAGAATAAATTTATATTCTCCATGCCCCAACATCTGTGACACCAACCAGTTCAAAGTCCACTTTCTATTTTTAAGCCAATTATCCATTTCTGTGTGTAATGCCATATAGCACACACAAAATAAGATCAGGAAAACAACATAAGAACAGCTAAGTGCCACTTTCCCTAAGTCCTTTTACCATATTTTGCAATTTCACCACACTTTGGAAAGATGCATTATCTTGGTACCTCTGCAAACACCTATTTCTATGGGTTGCATATCTTCACTCTTGCAGTGGTTTGAAATAGCTTGGGTTTTAGTTAAGGGAAAAAATTATAGCAGTTAAGGGAAGAAAACAGTCATCTCACTACAACTGTTTAAGCAAGAACTGTGATTTCAGTTGTATTATAAATAACTTCAGACACAAAGGCCATGAGCAGGATCGTCTAGGCACCTCCATGGCATCTACTAAAAAAAACAAACCAAAATAAAACAACAACAACAAAAAAAATAAACAGGAAAAAAACCCCCAAACTGCAAACCAAAAATACCCACACTACAAAGCATGTCTTTCAAGAGAAAAACCTTCTTATCCCCACTATGGAGCTACAGCAGCTCTGCCCCAAGCAGAGCAGGGGGGAAAAAAGGCAGATAGGGTGATAAATAACAGATAGGGTGATAAATAACAGCTGGGGCCATAAATAACAGATAAGGTGCTAAATAACAGATGGGGCGATAAACAACAGGTGGATGATGGCAGCAGAGTCAGTACCTGCCTTTAAAGCTCCTCTCAGGCTCCGATGTGGGATGGGTTTGCGGGGTGTGCTCGGTCCCGACGGCTGCTCTGGGGAACAGCAGAGAACAAGGGCAGACACGAAATAAAGGTGTAAAAAGCCCCTCAGTAAAGCGGTGGAGTTGTTTGTGGTTTTGATGTTGTTTGTTTGTTTGTTTTTTCTTTCATTACCAATGTCTTTTTAAGCCTGACAAAAGGGAAAATCGGCGGGGCAGGGCAGAATGAACTGCCTGGAAGTCTAAACTAAAACCAGAGAGGCGTGAGAGGGGCAATGAAGAGAACAGTGCCAGGGCCAACACAACCGCAGCGGTGCGGGTGCCAGGGCACTGCCGGGCACACTCCGGGAGAATTTACACAACCTACGCCTGCCCCGGGTACTCTCAGCCCTCCTCGGGCATGGGCTGCACGCAGGGACGCGATTGCTGGGCGGGAGCCTCGGCTCCTGAGGGGAACTCCGCGGGACCCCCGGCCGGAGCTGAGGGAATGCTGAGGGCTCGCCCCGGCCGGGGCTGAGGGGAAACTGAGGGCTCACCCCGGCCGGAGCTGAGGCGGTGCTGAGGGTTCACCCCGGCCGCAGCTGAGGCGCTGCTGAGCAGGAACTGAGGGCTCACCCCGGCCGGGACTAAGGGGGAGCTGAGGGCTCGCCCAGGCCG
>VXBR01006350.1:136705-167381 GCA_013400215.1 Cisticola juncidis | reverse complement strand
CTCTTCTCTTCTCTTCTCTTCTCTTCTCTTCTCTTCTCTTCTCTTCTCTTCTCTTCTCTTCTCTTCTCTTCTCTTCTCTTCTCATCTTCCATTTATTCAAACCCATAATTTAAGAAATAGCTCCCTTTTCACATCAGAAAATAGCAGATTTTTTTTTTCATTAAAGGCATTTTGTCAGTAATGCTTGTGTGGAAGGATGTGGGGAATTTTCTGTCTCCTCTCATCACCCCTTTGGCAAATGGAAAGCATAAAATGGCATAAAATAATGGACATCTAAGTGACAGTGGAGGTGCTCAAGAAAAGGGGTTCAAAACTTAAAATGTTCTGGGTACAAATGAAAATTTGATACTGGCAAACTTCATCATAAAAATAAAGTTAAATTCCCTCTAATTCCCTCCTAGCATCCATGCTGGATGTTATAAATCATTGTTCAGCTTTAAAACAAGTTGAAAAGCAGATTAAGGACCTGAAAACTAAAATGGAAATTAACTTAAAGGCAAAATTTACATTTCCAAGGTGTAACACAAAAATGGAGGCAGCAGTCAGGGCCCAGCAGTCCTGGGTGTCCTGGAATAGGAGATTCTTCCAATTCTTTGTTTTTAATTAAATTATGAGAAACAACCACGAACATCCTTACAATTTCCTTGTCAAGCCTCATATTTTTACACTGACAAACAACAGAAGATAATGGAAAGAAGCAAAATTGGAAAATATATATTAGTTCTGATTTTTTTGCTCTTCTTCCTCCTGAAGATCATTAAGCCAGGCTGGACTATAATTCCTTTTTCCTACACTCCCACAGCTAAAGTGTTTGGCCTTGGCTGAGCTCCTCCTTTTTTTGTGACTCTTGCAAAATCTGATAATTCCCATGATTGGGAGAAAAATGGCTTGAAAAGAGGCAAAAAGGTTTGCCCAGTAATTGATGATGATGAAGGCAATAACCATCAGTAACATTTATTAATGTATTATTAATAACATAACAAAATAATTCATCAATAACATTTGATAAATATGAAGAACCCCCATATATATTAAAATACCAGTTCTTGTTCTCTGAGATTGCAGCATCCCAGGAAAAAAAAATCAGGTTGCAGCATGGCCAGGTCCATCCTTAGAGCATTTTTCCAAGACAGGGAAAAGTGAATTTTGCTTGGTGAATTCCCAATGTCCCAACTCCCCAAGCTTTATAAAACATCATTCTGCATGACAATATTAAGAAATGTTTCCAGGGTTGGGAATCTAAAGAAAACTAAATCTAAACTGGTGATTTCTGAGCAGCCTGGAGTCCCTGTCCCTCCCAGATCAGCTGGAGGTGTGAGCAGACCTTGGTGCTGCTCAATTCCAGTTTCACTGGGCAGTGCCTTGAATCCATCACGGATCAGGAACTCATTGAAATCAAACATTTAGGGCATGGGGAAAGCGGAGAATAACTGGCAAAAGAATGATTCTGAAACAAAAAATCCAAACTGTAGAGGATTCACCATCTGTTTTGTTTTCCATCCAGGTACTTCTGGGCTCCGAACAAGCTTTTGTGCCTTGGAAATTCACCAGTTTGCTGAAAAAAAACCCCTCGTTGCTATGGAAATACCATCCCTTCCCGATGAATCCCTCTTGAAGGTGGAGGACATTGGCAGGACTAAATGTAAACTTTTTGTTTTGTTGTTTTTTTCTAAATGATGTGTCAGGCAGAGGCGGCTGGAGCGGGGAGAATTGCTCACCCCCCAAGAAAAACTGGTGGTGTCATCACCTGCATGTGAGGAACATGTGAGGAACATGGTGGGGTCATTTTCCATCCCCAAAACACATCCTGAGCCCCTGGAGCTCCTGCACGGCTGCTGGGGAGAGCTGAGGGCTGGCTCTGTGCCCAGAGCTCTGTTTTAATGAACACACAAAGTGCAGAGGGATCAATAACTCTCCCCTCCCAAGCAGCCCCTCGGAGGGAGCCTGGGGAAGGTGATGGGGAGGGAAATGAGATTTCTGTGCAAACTGGCACTGTTCCTCTCAGGTTCACACCACAGGGGCTGCCTTGTCATTCCGTGGCAAACCTCAGCAGGGGGAGAGAGAACAGCATGAAAGACAAGAGTGTGTGCAAAGAACATGAGAGGAAACCTCTCTGTTCTCCACTTTCCCCTTCCTCCCACTTGTGGTTTTTTCTCTCTGCCTGCATCCCAGCAACCCCCAAGTGAAACTCCCCCAGGATGTGACCCTCAAGATGAGCAGCCAGAAGGACTTTCCTGGTGATGTTGAAATTCTTCCCCCACTCACAGCCCTCCCATAAACACAACCTGAGGCTGCTATCGACCCTGCAGGCGTAGAGTGGGAAATAAAACCAAGCCACCCCTTCAAAATTAAGACCTAATCCATCCTCCTGCAGCTCAGACTTGTGCAGTGATTTATGACCAGATTCCTCCCGCCCCTACCATGCACTCACCATCACAAACAGGCTCAGTGACCACTCAAAAAAATTAAAACCCAGCTCAGCATAAGCATGGCAAAATCTGTCTGTTAACCTGATGAGTTTCTTCGTAGGGTAATACCCAGTGAAAGTAATTTCCAAAGCCAGACACGGGAAAAAAGCAATTTAAAGATGGTGTGCCAGTGAGGTCCTGTGGTTGTCTAATAAATTGATGTCAGGAGCTGAAGTGTTCACAGAATCCCAGAATGGTTTGGGTTGGGACATCAAAGATAAAACAGCTCCACCCCTGCCAGGGCAGGGACACCTCCCACTGTCCCAGGTGCTCCAAGCCCATCCAGCCTGGCCTTGGGCAATTCCAGGGATCCAGGGGCACCCACAGCTGCTCTGGGCACCCTGTACCAGGACCTCCCCACCCTCAGAGTGAGGAATTTTCCCCTGATATCCAATCTAACCCTGTGGGAAGCCATTCCCTCTGGTCCTATCACTCCAGGCCCTTGCAAAATGTCATTTTCCACCTCTCTGAGCTCCTTTCAGGTGCTGAAATGCTGTGATAAAGTCCCCTCAAGGCTTTCTCCTCTCCAGGCTGAACAGTCCCAGCTCTCCCAGCCCAGAGCAGAGCTGCTCATCCCTCTGCTCATCCCTCTGACCATCCTGGTGCCTCTTTGCTGTGCTGGCACCCAGAGCTGCAGGTGGAGTCTCACCTGAGCAGAGGGGCAGCATCAGCATGGGCAGCATGCTGGAGACACAGGTGAGGCTTTAAATCACTTGCACGTTTGGCTGCTGTAATTGAAAACACTCCTGTATTGAAATCTTCAACTATTTGATTCTATTTTTTATCTGTGAAGCCCGAGCCAGCTGCAGTTCCCGAGCACTCCCACTGATGTCCCCAGCATCCCAGCCCAGCTCCTCTGTGCCGCTCCAGCAGCAGCTCCGTTTGTCACAGCTTATTTTCCCCTCTCTCCAGCTGCCTGCCCCTCTTATTCCATTCTTCAGAGCCTCCTTTCCACCCCCTTTCCAGGATGAATCCATTCTGTGTTTCTGGCCCCCTGTGGGGAGTGTTCTGCTCAGACCATCTTGTGCCAGCAGGCAGCCTGAGGAGAGCCCTCGGTGCCAGGGACACCTGGCAGCACTCACTGCCTGCTGCTCCCTGCAGCTTGTTTGTGCAAATATTTCTAATGCAACACCTACAAATCACCTGCCAGGGCCACCACACTTGCATCATAAACCTTTGCACAATCAATACTTGAGAAAAGCCAAGTGGTCCCTTGGTAAGTTAATTTTTTTTAAATGAATTTAGAAAGGGCTGTGATAGGAAACAGTTCCAAGCAGCATTCAATGTGCTGAATGATTTTTATTCCAAATGCAAATCTGTGACTGTACCTGTTAAGATTGTATTAGAATGATAAAACCAATTAAAACAGATTTAGTGCCTTTCTAAGATTCCCTTTTGAGAGGGAAGTAGTCGTGCTTTTAAAACATGAATTCATCTGTTCCATACAGGTTGCACACATTGAAAAGTGTTATCAAAAACCAGAGGATTACCTTTTGAAGTAATGTTTTAATCTCTCACTGCCTGCCTTACTTGGCTGAAACAAGTCAGTAGAGAACACATTTTAGGGCAAGCTGAGAAGAAAATGAAGCTACAGCAAATTTCTGACATGGGGCCAGAATCTGACACCTGAAATCTCTTCTGGTAGAGAAAATCTCCCAGGGATTTTGGGTAGGAGCTCATGGGCACAGTTTGTACCCACAGCAGCCCTTCAGACCTCCCTGCCTGCTCATCCTGGCCACAGAACGCTGCCCCTGGGGACCAAGTTGGTTTGGGATGCTCAGGAATTGGTTTGGGATGCTCAGGGGAGCTCCCTGTGCAGGCTGGAGTTGAGCTCAATCCCTCCAGTCCTTACCACCCTATCAATGGAGAAATTCCTCCTGATGTCCCTGCTGACCCTCCCCTGCTGCTCGAGGTGGTTTCCTCTCATCCCATCACTGGTGGCCTGCAGGAAGAGCCAACCCCCTTTTCTGGAGTTATTTTCTACACTGATTTGTAGCTGTTACCACGTAAAAAAACATTTTAAATAATAATCTGCTGCAATTTATGGTAGCAGCAGGAAATCCCTCTCAGAGAACAGCCAGCAGCAGGACAGGAGATGCTCACCATCCCCTCAGAGCTGCCTTTAAGTGCTGGTCCTTTGTCCCCACTGCCCATTTTGGGCTCTGGAGCAGCTCCAAGGGGGATGAGGAGCCCCGTGGGGATCCAGCCCCAGCAGCACTGGGACAGCACCAGTGTCCCAGCAGGGCCATCCCAGCACCACTGAAAGCAGAGCTCTGCTGTCACACACTTGGCATTATCACAGTTTATTGCACCTTTTCCCTGCCAGATGACTGATACCAATTAAATCATTGGAACAAGGGAAATGATTTATCTTCAAAGTACTACTCTTGCCTGAGAAAATTTGATAAAACTGACTTTTCTGGAGTTTTATTGCTCCGTGTCTTTACTCATGGAAGGAAGTTTCCTACATCCTTTGGGAGAGTTCTCTCTGACTGGGTGTAAATCAGACTTCTAATGAAAACTTCTGTATCTGAATGGGTGCCAGCTCTAATGCACAAAAATCCACATCAAGGAAAGTTAAAATTCATACTTAGGCTTTCTTATCAGTATGATTTGGCTTAAGGAACACATTCCTTTAAATGCCCCACTCATGGACACAATAAGAGAGTTTCTTTCCTCCTGAGAAACAAGTTCAGTGATTTTCTCATTTCCCTGATCTGAGCAGCAAATGTTATATCCACAAATGTTGTATCACTCTTACACACAAAACCAAGCCCATACATTATTTCAATTATTGAGAAACACTCTTGAGAAATGCTCTGTAGCAAGCAGAGAGTGGCTCTCATGGCAAATACAAACCTGGACTTTCAATTGTGTTGTGCCCCCTTCAGAATTTCTAAATCAAGATGACTAAAATCCTGGCAAACATTTGAAAGAATAAGAATTTTTTTTTCTGATCCTTGGAAAGCCAAATCAAACTTTCCTTTAGGAAGGCATTCAGATATTGACTTAGAATTCCCCTTCAAAAGGATCACCAACACCCACACCCCCTTTTCTTCCATTCAAAGAACTGCCACAACATATTTATTTTCTTTCATTGGGATCTTATTTATTGCTGGACAAGCAGGATACAAAGAAACAGGATCTCTGTAATGCCTTAACCCAGAGTATAAACGTCAATCACACCAGGGAGCTGAAAAGGGGATTTTAAAAGCATCTCAGCAGCTCTTGGGAGAATCCTGCCCCAAATCCATCCTGCTGTTTATCACCTGCACTGTCCTCAAGGCATCAGCTGAAAAGGAATAAAACCAGTGAGACTCTTCCCATTTGCTTTAATGGACTTTGGATCGGTGCCCAAGCACATTAAGTTTCAGAGATAAATATATTTTTAATTCAATCCAGTTTTCCAAAGTTTCTGTCGAGATCAATCAGGAACTCAGAGGTCTTGTGGGAAAGAGCCAGGGCCCACACACAGCTCTATCTTCCCCTAAAGCTGAAGCAAAATCAACCCAGATTTGGGCACTGGGAATACCAAACACCACTTAAAAAATCTGATTTTCCTCTGCTAATGACTGTCTCTGCAACCCTGTCCCGTGTGAATCCCCATCACTGACACATTAACTGTTCCCCAAAGCCTTGGGAAGGATTAACATGCACAACTACCTGGAAAACAGTGTCACACCTCTCCACGGTGTTAAAGCAGATTTGCCTTGAAAAATAAAGTCTGAAACAAGGACACAGATAAGCCTAACATGAAAACAATTTGATTAATGCACCCAGGGCCATAACAGGCAAGCAGCGAGTGCTGGGCTGTCAGGGCTGCCTTTGGAAGAAATTAATGGAGGGGACAAGGTTCCAGTTTAATGGGATTACGAGACCTTAAGAAATGCTCATTTCTGTCTCAATTTACCTGACATTTTTGTTTACCTTGCAACCTCTTCTGTAACAGAGTTCAGGGCTCTGCATTTGTAACTAATAAATTACAAAGGGTTCATGATACTCTGGTCCTGCCTGGCTCCCACAAGGAATTGCTCTGTCCTGTGCCCTTTTCCTCCCTTCCTTTAGGAAAATAAGCCAGGATCAGGCAGTGAAATCCCCCTTAGTCAGCACAGAGCTGTGCCTCAGCCCAGCCTTTCCCCAAATACAAACCCATCTCTCACTCCATCACCAGCCCAACGTGAGCTAAACAGCTTTAGGCTAAAAGCAATCTAATCTAAAGCAGGGAAATATTGTGACACTAAAAGCACTGGAAATATACGATAGAACATCTCGCAAGCTTTTAATCTGGATGGGTTGGAGATAAGGCTGTTGTCACTCGTCGTGACTGGTGATGGATGGCCCGGCCTGCCACAGCAGCTCTGCACAAAAATGTTATTTGTGGCCCTCGTGCAAGCATTCATTGTCACCCTGCCTGGTTTAAATCTGAGCCTGCTCAAGCTTTAAAGGAAGAGAATGCCGTAAATAATGGGTTTGAAACTCCTGAAACTGAGCAAGAAAGATTTTCTGTGCATAAAGGTGGCAACGGTTTAAAGTCCAATATATTGAAATCTACTTGGACTAGATGTTGACACAATTGGACACAAAAGAACCACACAATTTACAGATGTCCCAGCAGGAAATAAGGGGAAGAACTTTACTTTCTTTCCTATTTGTACATTTTTGGCACCAGTTGTGGGTTGGAGGATAGATCACAATCCCTCCAGCCACACTGGTCAAACTGACAGTCAATCAGGTTTTCTCCTCCTCCAGAAAGAAATGTAAACAAAAAACAACCATTAGGTAAACAGAGCTATATTTACATGAAGAGACTGTTAGAATGCTAACTCCAAGGAGGTAAACAATCTAAGAAAATTTCAGAAGAACAAGGGTGACAAGAAGTTGTGGGAAGGTGGGAATTTTCTTTTTTTCAAGAGTATAAAGGTTTAATTTGGAGCCCTGAGGACAGAAGGAATCAGACCCAAGTCCCAGGGCCAGGCAGAGCTGTGTCCCCTGTGCCCCTCAGCCCTGCAGAGCTGATCTGGGGTGGGTGCAGTGATGGTTTTCCACTCCTGCCATCACCAAAGGCCATCACTGCAACACATCAGCCTCTAAAACCTCCCCTGCCTGAAACTGCTCGGGTCTGAAATTAAGTCCAACTGGTATGAAGAGGAGAAGGTTCTGTGAAAAATGGGAAATGATTAATTCATGTTCTTATGGATAATTATGAAATGGAAACTGTAATATACTGTATATGTGTGTATGGAGTTAAAATGTAGAATGTAATTCATGTTATAACTTAATGTATATGTGTATGTGGGACAGGGATACGGGAGTCTCAGCAGGTTGGCTGAGACAAAAGGCAGAAACCCATCCCAAAATAGACAAAGAATGAATGGGGATTGATGGAGAGGAGACATCAAGATAAGGAGGAAGAGTCATCAGTGAAGAAGGAATCACCCTCCTCGGCCATCAGAGCATCGTTATCCAGATCATGGGACATTAATCAACCAAGAGGTCTGCTGAAACTCAGAGTTAACACCTTGACCAGGGAAAAGGACTCTATTCAAACTTCAGAGATAGCCCTGAATTTGAAAAGCTCGCCGGGACTCAATAGAAAATGTGGGGAAATATTGCCAAGGGCAGAATAACGGGTAAAAGAACTGAGCCTCGAAATGGGCAAATTTGTGAACTCAGGGGAAACAGCAGCCGGCCAGGTCTGTGTCTCAGAGCTCACCCTTGGCCTTTTCCGGGTAAAACCATCAAGTCAGTTTTGCTGTTGGTGGGGTCTTTACCAAAATTCTGTGATTCGATCTTTTAATGCCGAAATTCTATGATTCGATTTTTTGATACCTAAATTCTGTGATTTGATTTTGTATTAATAAACCAAATTATTATTTTAATTGGAATATTGTACTTGGCATTTATAACAGTTCTGTGTGAGCATCAGGCAGTCAGAAGGGAGGGTCCCTGTGCTGCTGCAGCAGTGACAGAAAGATTTTTGTGTCACCTCCAGAACAACCATTGCTGCCTGTCCCACCCTGCAGAGCTCAGCCCCTGCTCTGCCTCTGCCACCCCAGCCACACACCTGGGGACAGCAGGTTCCCGTTTCATTTCCCTGTGCCCTCGCATTGCTTTAATTATCTGGCTCAGAGTTAAGAGTTTCTCAGAGCAAGGATAATTTTTCACCACTTAGAAAGCATCAAGCGTCTACTCCGCGTGTAATTGAGGTCCTAAAGTTGTTAAGGCAATAACACAGGAGAGCTGTGAAAATTATCAGAGAAAATACAGACGGGAGAGATAAGGTGCAGCCCTGGGAAAAGGAATAAAAGTACTTTAAAGTTCTGTTATTTGAGTCTTGGGCTTAATTAATTAATTCTCCTCAGCTTGTTTTGCTTCATATAAACTCCCCATGCCTGGGAGTGTCCAAGGCCAGGTTGGACAGGGCTTGGAGCAACCTGGGACAGAGGAATGTGTCCCTGGGGTTTGGAATGAGAGGGACTTGAGGATCCCTTCCAATCCAAACCATTCCATCATTCTATGACTCTCATATCCATGACACTGATGCTAAAACAGCTCTGAATTAACAAACACATATCAGACATTACCTATTTTCACGTTACTCTGCAAATATATTCTTGCAGGAGGAGATTTTATTTGCTTTGAAGTTTAGGTGATACTGGGAAAAAAAAAAACAAACAGGCTTTGACCTTGTAAACAACTCTGCAGTTAGGATTTATTTTTTCAAAAGCATATGTAAACCTGAATAGTCCTCCTGAATTCAGCGTGACTCAAAGCTCTGCAGGATTTGGTCTGGCAAATTACACATGCAAATTATTCTACAAGAGGATATTTTGCAGATTGACTTAAACTTGAGGATGAGCCAGTATAGTAACTATTGCAGTAAGATATGTAAATTGCTTTGAATAAAGCCCATTTTCTAGTGAGAAAATATTTTCCAGGAGAAATGAGATGACAAACACTCAACCAGCTACTGCAGAGAGCAGCATCTCCTGAGCAAAAGCTGCCTCTGAGGTAGGAGAGCAGCTCATTGTTTTCTTCCTACAATCTGACCTTGCTCCTTAATGAATAGCAAAGTTCCTGGCAGAGAAAGAATTAAAGCTGGAGTTTTTAGAGAAAGCACCTCTTAAAACATTTCTGTCACTTTAGGCAAGCACTGAATCCTCAATTACTTTCCCCAGATTTATCCAGAACAGGTATTAAGCTGGAAAATGGAGGAAATGAGGTTGTCTACAGAGATTTCTTGCCCTTCAAAGAGGAAATTAGAGTAAAACAGTGCCAGGGGGGTTTTTTCATATTCAAAGACACACAAAATATTTTTTCTCTTTTTTTTTTAAGTTGAAAAGATCCATTATTGCCATGATTAATGTTTTGACACCATTTAATGCAATCAAGCATCCAGCTCAGCTGCTAATTCCATCTGCATGTGTCTTCCCTGATACACAGGGATGGATTGGTACAAGTGGGAGATCAGGCTGGGGTCAGCACTTCCTTACTCTGAATTAATGATCTCAAACCTTGGGGACAGAGCAATCCTGGGAAGAAAATCCCTGCAAACACCAGGTTCTTCTCTGGGCTCACACTTGTGGGTTTTTTTGGGGGGTTAGAAAAGGAAACTCAGAAGAAATTTTAAGTTTGGAATAACTGACAAGTAATTCACTGCACTCAGACTATTTGGTTTAAATCAGATGAGGACTCGATCATTCAGGATTTTAAAATATTCCAAGAACATCTGAATGCCTGGAAACTTCAGCTGGATTCCAATCAGGGAAATGACTCAAATTGCAAGGAAAAAAAGTATAAAATTGACCTCCCTGATTTTGGTTCCTTTGATGGAAAACCCAGGACAAGCTGGAGAGGGCATCCTAGTTAGGACCTGGGGGTTGTGGAAGGATGGGATCCCAAATAATGGCTGAAAATGTTGCTCCCAGGGAAAAAGGGAGCACATTGGAAAAAAACCTAAAGGCACACAGCAAAGAGTTTCCCTGGATCTGCATTCTGTGCACACCTTCCTTTGGAGGAGGAGGTTGATTTTTCTGCTGGCTTTGCTTCCTGCTTATTCCTTTTTATTTTCCCTCCGCACTCGCTGACGGAGTCGCTTCTCTTGTTTTGTTCAGGATCATGAATTTCTTTTGGGAGCAGGCTCTTCTCATCAAATATTGCTTTCAAGGCTACAAAACAGGAGTGAATTCCACATCAAAACCAGGGGAACATTTGGTGAGGTGCACAGTGAAAATCAGGCTGCAGGAAGAACTTTAAAAAGTGAGAGAGGCAGAGCTCAATCACTGCCCTACCCCAAGGAAAACACTGAATTTTCTGCTTCCACTTCTGCTGACAGGTTTAGATTTTTGGGGATTTTTTTCCCACTTAGGCAACTGAGACTTGTTCAGCCCTAAAGGCCACAGTTCATCCATCTCTACCTCACACTCTGAATTCATTGGCCAGCCCTAGCAAATCTGATGGAATGGAGGAATCATGGAATTTTTAAGGTTGGAAAATACCTTTTAGGTCATCATGGTCAGAGGAGAACTCTGAATGTCGTGGGCTCCATTCTCACAGTCACCATTAATATGTTGATTTCTTATATTCTTTTCTTCGTATTAGAGCCAGGATTAATGCACAGGAGTCACAGTTTGTGTGCAGACTCAGTGTTTATTAATTTTTTTCTATAGTAGAGCCTCATGAGCCATGAGCTCTAAATAACAAGGTAGAAAATGGAGGTAAAATGGAAGCCTCTAACTCTTTCCAAGGCTATTTAATCAATAATCACCCAATAATGAGATGACACCTCTATTATTTATACCTTTGACTCAATAATGACCACCCAAGGCTCACAGTGAGGACCTTCTTCACCAGATTAGAAAAAAAACTCCCGAATCCAAGAGGAAGAAGGTGAAGGAGAAGGACTTAGACAAGATCCAAAATCCTCCTATTATTACTATATAGCAAAATCCCAAATCCATGTTTTTACCCTGTGAGATCACACATTTCTATTCAAACTCCACACCCACAACCCCAGGACCATCACTCAATTTTGGAAGCCTGTTCCATGGCCTCAGGTCAAATGTGGTGTTTGCTTGGGGGTCAGAGACTTTTAGAACAGAAAGCCTGAAATGTTCAGCCCCCAGGGTTTTAACAGAGAACCACCCCCATGCTGAGCATTGGACATGGAGGGGTGCAGATCTCAGATCTCAGGGGCAGAATTCCCACAGAACAGGAATTCAGAGGGGCTGGGGGGATGAGGAGCAGCCCTTCCTTGGGGATGCCCCCATTCCTGGCCAAGCTTCAGCCAGAGCCAGCACCTCTCTGGGCACCAGGATCAAACCAGTCCAATCAGGGCAGAAATCCCTGGCAATGATCCTTCACCAGGGCTTTTGTAACTGCTGACTCCATTTCATTCCTTCCCCACTTAAACCTTGGGGCTGAAAATCAGATCCTGAGATATCCAGAGGGAGAGGCATCCCACCTCCATGTGCTGCCCCTTCCAAAACCTTCCCTGTATCCAGCAGAACTTTGCTTTTGACTTTTTCACAGGGGCAAATTAATCCCCTGCTCAACTCAGGGAGTCTGCACTGTTTTTGTTTTGTTTTTTTTCCACTCCCCTCCTCCTCCTTCTCCAAGTCTCCATTCCTTTTATTTATTAGAACTCCAATCCTACCATTAAGGACTGAAAAAAAAAATCAAATTATCCTGCACTGAAACAAGAGCTCTGAAACTGTTCCCTGAAGGCCTGCATGACTGAGCAGGTTTAGCCTGCAGCCATTTATTTACATGGATGCAGCAGGTTGATCTCCAAGGATTCCTCCAGCCCAGGACACGATTCCTCCTCCTCCTCATCAATCCCTGGTGCTAAAGGCAGACTAATTCATGAATAAGAATAAATGATGCTCACTGAGCTGTTCCTACGACCCCTGAGAGTGTTTTAGGAGCAGTGTGGGAGGCAGGGCTGTGCTGCTTTTCCTGGGAAAGGAGCCCCAGGAGTTTCCTGGCTGGGAATTCCGCACGCTCAGGTCTCGTTATTGGGATGATGAGCACGGAATGGGATCTGGAGCTGCTGCAGCCACTTCAGCTGAGGGTGCACTTGCATTTAACAAGCCAGGAAAGCAGGAGGAAAAGGCTGCCTTTGATGCCCCAGTGATGGTTATCACTGCAGAGAGCATTAAATCAAATCAAATCAAAAGCACACAGCGCTCCTGGAGCTTTGGATCTGGAATTTGGAATCAAAATTCCAAAGCCATAAAAAAAAATGAGCTCCAGCTCGTTACTGCCCAGGCTGGAAACCCTGCCCTGGGTGCTGAGGGCAGGAACAGTCACAAAAACATCCCAGACAATTCTCTGGAATCTCCCTTCCAGCTGTAATTACAGGTATTTAGCTCTTGGGACAGCTACGGGGCTTTAGCCATTGATTTCTGTAAGTTTAGGGCACGAAACTTGCAATGATTTAAAGGATTAGGGTTTTAAATGTGTAAACTGTGTTTGTGGCTTCAGTTAATTAAAAGGTACATTAAACTCAAAAAAAAGAAAGAAATAAAGAGCTGATTAATGCATTACCAGGATTTAATACTTAATTTCAGATAGCCATTTAAACACACCCTTAAAATGAGTAAACTTTTGACTGGGAGTTGTTAAAGTTNAAAAAAAAAAAAAAATCTGATGCAGATTCCCTGCTCCCCTGGTCCTGAAGGCAGCAGAGTGGCTTTAATGAGGATGGTTCAGAGCCTCAAACAGCAAATCAGCTCCCAGTGCCCACATCTGCAGCACAACCAGAGCAGGAAAAACATCAGTACTCAGCGTGCTGGGGGCAGGACTGGGGCCACAAGAATTTCAGATAAAACTGGCAGGGATTTGTGAGAACAATCCAGCTGTTCCCTCTCCACAGAGGTCACTGAGGAGCCAAGGCTGTTTAGAACTGAAATTCAAATTTGCCAGCAGCTGGGTTTATTTACTGTGGAGATGGGGATATTCACACACTGCACTCGAGCCTGGCTTTCAAACTGCACTGCCCACATCATTTTAATGGCTTTATCCCTCATTTATCTCCCATTTTCAGCAACTCGTGGTAACCTGAAAGTGCCAGACCCATTTTTCTTTTGCTTGACGAGGGTGAGGTTTGGACAATTAAAACTAAATTAGTGAGGAAGGTCTGAAAGGCTGGAATTGTATAAAAATGGCACAGTGTTTACACCTGACCTTCCACAGAAAAGCAGAGTGATGCTGCTATCACCCTTACAGAAAAATAACATCCAGATAGAAACAAGCACCTGATTAAAAAATTCACAGCCCATGTGACAATTAAATCAGCTCCAAGGTATTTAATTTGGAGTTGCACACTTGGCCTTGCTGATTCAGCTGCAGAGTGTCCAACACAATCAGGTTCTTTCACCTCATTTCTTACAGGGAGCTGAGCTATCGACCTCTGAAATCCATCTCAGCCCAAGTGAAGGTGTCCCATGCAAAACTCCAAATTCTCCTCTCCAAATTCCTGATCCTGGGAGGGCTGGGTGTGCCCTTGCCCTTCATCCCTCCCACCACGGGCGGGCTGGGAGCTCTCAGGGTTGGAGAAGAGCTTTTCTGAGGAATAGGAAGTGCCAAGCAAAATTCCAAAGCCATCAGAAAAATGCTCCTGGAGGCTGCAAGGACGCTGATGAATGCAGCAGTCAGAAGCTTTAATGCATCCAATTAAGCAGCTGCACAGACCCTGTCAAGTGCTTTCCAAATGGACCGAGGGAAGTCTCTCATCTTATTAAGCAGAAATCACCTGCTGCAATCCCCAAATGTAATTTTCCTCTCCTACTCCCATGTATTTCACAAATTAAAATCCTTTTTCTTCGATCAAACCTATTCAGGAGCCGGTATTCCAGACTCATGTTTTCAATTAATCTGTGAGGTCTGATCCTGTGCCTGATGAGGGAAGTTCTGATGTTTCCATCAAATCCAGGGGTTCTGGACCATGCCTGCAAAAAATAAGGAAGTGTTGAGATAGGATTGAGCCTCACACTTACTTGAAGCCTCAAATCAGCTGCTAAGCAATAAATCTTGGACTTCTCTATTACCTTCATCTCATTTTAGCACAGATGGTAAAAGCTAGTGACCTTTATATTTTTTTTTTTTTTTGTCTTTCTGTGCTGAGAGCTGGAGTAATGAGAATATAATGAAGGTCTCTTTATTTTCCAGCAGCCTGGGAGGACACAGATTTTTCCCAGCACTGTTCTGCTGGCTTTTCCCAAAAGTATTTCTCAGGGAGAGGAGCAAAGTCAGACTCGTTCATGCCATCAGTCTCCTCCAGGGCTCCAACACTCAGTGACCCAAACCCTCCCTTCAAATCCAGGTTTACTGGAAAACCAAAGGGCATTGTGCTTCTCTAAGTCAGCTTTTCTCATCTCACCTTTACAACACTGCTCTACCAGGCAGATAATGTAGTTACAGGCAAAAAGGGTTCAGAAGCTCGAAATAGAGTAAAAACATGTTTTGTTTGGGCTTTTTTCCTCCTTATTACCTTTTAGGGGAAATAAAATGTTCCATTTCTCTCCTGAAACCAGCTTCCCTTTCTGTTAAAAAACCCAGACTGCCTGCCCTGGTGAGGATCTTCCCAACCAAGATGAGCACAGGCAAGTGCTGGGAAACCAGGCCAGCCTCTTGAAGATAATTAATAGTGTTAATTACTGCTTTGTGCAAACAATTCCGTCCTGAGAAGAATTCAGCTCCAGCACATCATTTGTTGTTTCTGTGCCTCTTGAAATGACAACGCCAAGCTCAGCTGGGATTCAGTTTGATCCCGTAGCAGAGGCAGAAACGCTGTGAAATCCATGGTGGAGCTGAAATAAATCTGTGTTTTCCGTGGGTCACAGGCCTGGTGGAGTCCCCAAAGGCAGGGACAGGGAGGCAGTGTCCCCTCAAGGTGAGGCTGAATTAAATCTGTGTTTCCTGTGGGTCACAGCCCTGGTGGAGTCCCCAAAGGCAGGGACAGGGAGGCAGTGTCCCCTCAAGGTGAGGCTGGGGAGGATCCCTGGGGATGGACCCAGGAGCAGAGATGTCCCTGAGCCTGCCCCTGTCTGCATCCAGGTCTTGCTCCTGCTGTCACCTTCAGTGTTTTCCTGAGCTTTAAACTGCAAGATCCATCTGTATTTGCAGAGCATTTGGGGGCAGGTTTTTCATACAGACAGAGTTTATATATTTATTTCAAGTATTGATACAGTTACTGATATATTATATATATTAAATATAGTTATTGATATAGACATATGGAAATCCAGCATGGAGCAGGAAACCTTGCAGGATAAAAGGTGTCCTGCCTGCCAGGCAAGGAGGAGTCATGGAATGGTTTGGGGTTGGAAAGGAATTTAAAACTCATCCCATTCCAGCTCCTGCCATGGGCAGGGACACCTCCCACCATCCCAGGGGCTCCAAGGCTCATCCAGGCTGCCTTGGACACTTCCAGGGATGGAGCAGCCACAGTTTCTCTGCACAAGGAGAAATTCTCTTGCTTCCCCCTTCAGAGACAGCCTCTGCTTCCCCAAGAGAGTGAAGGGATGGGACATGCAGCTTTTTCCATCAAACACAAATCCAGTTGCAGCAATTTAAGGTCACCAAGAACCTTTTAAACCCAAGAGAAAGTTCCTTCCCCATTTTGGAGGGCTTCAGGCCAGGTAAGGAGCAGTCTGCAAATCAGATGTGTCACATCCTATTCATACAAATACAAAATGTTTAGCAAGTCAGCCAGAAATCCAACCTACATAAAAAGGCTTCTAATCATCTTTTTTTAAATGAAATTTTAATTATGGAAAAATTAGCAACTGGTCTAGAGGTTTCTGCATTACCATAAATGTCTCCAAAAAAAGCACATGCTCTGAGAAATACCTCACATTGCTGCAGAGCTGGAAAGTAGGACATGTTGATGGGATCCCACAGCAATTTTTACTAAAAGCACTATTTCTGGGGAATCTGGCTCCAACAAAAGAGAAAATCCCTCTCGAGGCCACTTTCTAGTAAAATATTTACAGGAACACCCAAAAGCCAGTTCCTACTTCATGTAGTTATGGTAAAAATGTACCAAAAGTGGAACAAGCTCATCTCTTTCTCTTCCAGGCACTCTGAAAACTCAGAGAAGAAACTTTCTGCCAAGGGCAGGGAGGTGGAGAAGGGGATCTCACCTCTGCTCCTGGCTGGCATGGCTGGGAACAGGCAAAAAATGGCAGTTCTTGGAAAAAATACACCTATTTTCTAGTTTTCTACCAGAATAACAAAACCTACAATGCTGAGCCCAATTCAGGTGAGATTTCTGGCAGCTTTATAGAGTGAAATGAGGGGAATGCTCTGGAATTGGATTTTAGACTGAGGGTGTATGAAAAGGGCTTTTCACTCCATGCTCCTTTACTGCTGCTCAGCCTTCATCAAATATCCCAGACAGAATTAACCCCACATACAACAAAATTCAAATACAAAACCAATTCTGGTTCATTTGGATGATTCAGGTGATGGAGCTGGGAAATTCCATTTCCTCTTTGCCCATCATGTGATGGTTCAGTTCCTAACTGGGGGTGGGGAAAGCAAGAATTTACTTAAAATCTAATTTCTGTCAGGTTAACAGACAAATGGTTCAAACTGGAGGCACTTTAAGTGTTTTGTTTTAACATCAAATCTTGTCTTCCATCGTGCTCAAAAAAATTTGGTCTGAAACATCCTATTTTTTTGGCTTTTTTCCTAATTTTGATGTGTCAAAGCATATCCCCCTTCTACAAGTTACTTACAAGTAAAATAATTGTTTATCTCCAAAATCAGGAGATTCCTCTTAAAAAAAAAAAAAGGATTTGCTTTTCTTCTTGTCTTCATCTTCATCAGTCTTGGAGCCTTGGTTCTTGTGCTTGTTTTTTGCATCATCCTTCCTGTGAAAGACAAGCAAGATTTTCAATCTGCTGATTTTCCTAAAAAAAAAAAAAAAAAAAAAGAGGAAATGTTTGCTTGAAGCGTGAATAATTTTTTGTAGTCTTCAAATAAAACCAGCAGACTCTCCTACAGATAAATATATCAGTTGTCATCCTTTTCCTGGAAGGAAGAAGAGAGGAAGAAAGCACATCTCTCCCCTGAGACATCTGCAGAGCCACAGTATTTATTTCTGCCCGAGAGGTTCTTAAAAGTGTTGTTTTTAGAAGTCAGGACAACTCCCAGACCACGGCTGCTTTTTATTTATATTTCATCTTTCTACCCAGCTGCTGCTGAGGAGGGAGAAGTTGTTCCTGAGGTATCCCAGCCTTGCACAGGAGGTGCACAGAGTGGGGCTGGGACCTTCTCAGCACTAAGGAAAAATTTCAGGAGAGAAATTCCAGGAGGGGTTTGGGAGCTGGAGCTTCCCAAGCCCATCAATTGCTGTTTGTAATCCTGGGCCTGGAGCATGGATAAGGGAAATTCTCCTCCTCCTCCTCCTATTTGGGTGGGAGTTGTTTTTGTTGAGCTGCCTGCTCGGGGAGGAGGGAAAGGATCCCTGGGCTTCCCTCAGCAGCTCAGAGCCACAGGTTGAAGCTTTGCTCCATTTTTCCTTTTGCTAAAACCAAACCAAACAACACCAAAAATGAAAGGCACGAGTAAAACCTGGTTGTTTTCCCTTTGTCCTACAGGGAACAAAAATGAGTGTGATGATTTCCTGTGTTTTCCAGGATTTCACTTTCCTGATGTATCAGGAGTGCCTTGAGCAGGGGCCATCCTCACCCAGCCCCATCCTGAGCACCCACCCTGCCCTCAGCCCTCCCAGGACTGCACAGCCTCCAGGGGAACACAGTTTGCTCCAGATTCCTCCTCAAACACCAAATTCTGCACAACCTCAGTGTTCCTGTCATTCCCTAAACACTGGCTGGGACAAACCTGCAAATCAATTCCCTCTGCAGGAAATGCATCCTGCAGGTGGCTGCTGGGAGGATTCATTTCCCTGCACAGTGCAAAATGAAAGAGAGCTACAGCACGAAAAAAAAGCTTCTTTCAGAGCTGTACCTTTATTTCCTATTCATGAATACACTGCTCCAAAGGAAATCTCACTTTGTAAACAGCTTTTTTTATAGGATTGAAAGTACCTGGTGAAACTGGATGTGGATGGGGAGGGGGAAAAACCATAAAGCAGCAGCCCAATGGACAGATCTCTGTGAGCATAGTAAATAAACTTGTGTGTTTTCAAACTGTTTTACAGACACAGGGTGCAGGTTCAAAGAATGGCCAGGAGAAAGAGAGAAGATGTATTTCACTTTCTCCAGACAGAAATCAGCTGAAGGTCCCACACAAACCCAGAATGTGCTGTCACACATATCCTGTGCAACCTCAGTGGCTTCAGGACAATCCCACATTAGGATTCTATGTTTGTTGCCAGGCTGGGTTTAGACTATTTAAATTCCCTGTCAGGATCAGTTATGGTCGAATCATTTCCCATAAAAAGAGAAATGGATCCGTAACGAGAGTTAATGCTTTGTTGTTTGAAAAACTATTTCAACACACTATTAAAAACTCCAGGGACTCTAATTGAACTGGTTTTTTAAGGAGGAGACAATTAAAGTTTGCTGCCTAATTAATATATCATAGCCATTAATAACTCCTAAATGATCCCTAAATTTCATTTTATTCATTATGGACAAATTGAGCCAGCTCATTGTGCAGGAAATACTTTAAAACACCTGTCAGTGAAATATTCCTTCCACCATCTAGAAAGAAAAGGCTCCTAACAGCTCCCTGAAATTGGTGTCACTCATTAAAATCATCTTCAGGCATTGTGTGCCTTCCACAAGTCCTCTAAGCCCCATCACGGGGCTCTCTTAGTCACCACTCATCTCCAAGAGACATTCCCGGTTTTTATCAAGGAGCTTGTGTTTGTAAATAGGCAGCACAAAAAAGCCACAGCTCATTTCCCCACTTTTGTACCGAGCTGCTTCATCAATCCTGCTCTCTTTTGAGGAGAATTTGCACACTCACAGGGTTTTATTTTAATGAGATGAATCCCTCGGGCTGTGCAGGGATTTGGGTCCGGAGATGAATCACGGGGAGATGATAAAACCCAAAATGAGGCAGCAGGCGGGGCCAGGAGAGGCTTCCAGCCCCTTCTCCAACCTGCACAGCACCAGCTCTGCCCCCCTGGCACATCCCTGGTGCCTGTGCCAGGACCTGAGCTCCTCTGAGCTGGCCTGGCTCCTCTGGAGAGGAGATGGAGAACTCAGGGAGGGTTTGGGGAACACTCCCGGGCACAGGATGGGAGCTTGCACTGCCCTGTGCTCCCTGTGGCTCCATTTGAGCTTGCACAGCCCTGTGCTCCCTGTGGTCCATTCCAGCTCAGGATGTTCACAGAACCATGAAAGGGTTTGGAAGGGAGTTTAAATCCCATCCATCCCACCCCTGCCATGGGGACACCTCCCACTGTCCCAGGCTGTCCCAGCCCCAGTGTCCAGCCTGGCCTTGGGCACTGCCAGGGATCCAGGGGCAGCCACAGCTGCTCTGGGAATTCCAGCCCACCCCTTCCCCACCCTCCCAGGGAACAATTCCTTCCCAAAATCCAATCTAAGCCTATTTTGGCAGTGTGAAGCCATTCCCCCTTGTCCTGGCACTTCAGACCCTTGTAAAAAATCCTCCTCCTTCTTTCTTGCTGGCTCCTTCAGGCACTGGATGGGCCTTGCTGGTGATGTACAGGATGGCAAAGCCTTCAAGACCCATTTCCCACTTCCTTAGAAAACTTTTAGCAATATTTTAATAATCTTAATCTTTATAAAATTCACCATTTCCCCCCTCTTTTTTTCCCCCTCGTGGCCAGCATCAAACCCATGTGGATCTTCAAGTTCTGTTTGCCATAAAAGGGGAACTTTCACAGAGCACATGTATTTGCTAAGAATTTATTTTTTATTTTATTTCTTTTTTCTCTAATTTTGGCTCAAGATTGGCTGATTCAGTTAAACTCCATGTTGTTCCCAGGAGCTGAGGTGGAAAAGCTGCTTGGAATAGCATCCTGGAAAATGCCAACCTTAAGCTGTGCTTCCAAAATCCAGAGCCTCTGCAACCCAAACCAGGTGAGAAAGAACTCACCCCAGAGATTCTGCTGGGAACTCGAGGTGGCTGCTGTGTTCTCCTGGGCATGTCACATCCTGGGTGCCACCAAACTCCTGATAATTGAGAGCAGAGTGTGGGGGATTATTTACAGCTTTGCCCTGTCACAGTGACAAAAAGCAGCCTTGAGGTGCTGCCTGCTCTGCTCAGCTCCACACTTGCAATATTTGCTCAAGGCTCTTGCTCCTGTCTGCTGCCACAGACCCACATCAGCATTTCCATCCCATTACCTCCAGCCAGGAGCACTCCCTTAATTCCTGCCTTGTTTAGTCCTGGACTATAAATAAAACCAACAGCTCAGGAGAGCGAGCCTTGCAGAGCCCTGCCCCGGAGGCTGCTCAAAACCTGAAAATTTCATTGGTTTGACAGTCTTTACAGATGAAAATCTAATCTATAATAACCATAATGCCAGCTGGAAATCCATAATTACGGCCCACTCTGATCTGTGGCACAGCAGATGAGGAATAATGCTGAGCACTCTGCTGGAGGAAGTGCACCCAGAGCATTTGTCAGGCCATTTTCTCTGTATGATTCTTATCCTGGCTCTCTCCTCCCTCTCCCCACAATTCCCCAGCCAGTGTGATGAGAAAATAAATACAGATATTTATGCCCATTTCTAGGAATGCAGTTGTCTCAGCACATACAGCACCCAGGAGGGCTGTAAGGAATAAAATTGGTGATCTATGGTGTGGATGTGCCAGGCAGGATGCTTGTCTGTCTGACTGCTGCTCAGGAGCTGAATATTTCAGATGGGGAAGGTTTATGGGGCTGTGAATGTCATGGATATGTCAAAGGAACAATCAGCTCATGGAGCTTTTAGGGGTTTATTCTTCACCCTGGGAGCTGAGGGATGCTGGTGCTGTGGGGTCTGCAGCCCCACAGAACCTCGTGGGCACAAATTTGAGGTGATGGAAATCTGGGGAATCCTGGAATGTCCAAATTCCAGCCAGTGTGGGCAGTGGGTGAGGGAGGGGGTTCTGCCCCAGATGAGGTCCCTGCAGAGCTATTGGGGCTGCTCAGGGAGAAATAAATTTTGTTGTCTGGTTCAGTTTGTCTCTTTCCAATCGATAGATAAACAGGAGTGGAAAGGGTTTTACCACTGGAGATTCCTTGGCTTTCACAGATTTCGGGGGAGTGCTGGCATCGCCCTGGGCATCACTGGGACAGCACCCACTCCTCCTCAGGAGGGGAGATTCCCATCCCAGAGATGTGGATCTGGGTCACACAGAGCTGCCCCAGCCCTGGACCAGCACAGGAGGGACCTGGAGCTGCTGGAGAGCCCAGAGGAGGCTCCAGGGTGATCCCAGGGATGGAGCAGCTCTGCTGGGAGGGAAGGCTGGGAGAGCTGGGGGTGCTCACCTGGACAGGAGAAGGCTCCAGGGTGACCTCAGAGTCCGTCCAGGGCCTGAAGGGGCTCCAGGAGAGCTGGAGAGGGACTTTTCATCAGGATTTGTGGCCACAGGATGAGGGACAGTGGTTTTCAGCTAAAGGAGGGGAGATTCAGGATGAATATAGGGAAGGGATTGTTCCCTGCAGGGATGGGGAGGCCCTGGCACAGGGTGCCCAGAGAAGCTGGGGCTGCCCCATCCCTGGAAGGGCTCAAGGCCAGTTTGGGTGGAATTTGGAGCAACCTAGGACAGTTGGGGGTGGAATGGGAAGATCTTCAAGGTCCTTCCCAGCCCATCCTGGGATTCTGTGATTTGGTCACAGCTGGCAGTGCCAGGACCTTGGGATGGGAGGGAGAGGTCCCCACTGACCCCCGGGACACCAAACTGCAGCACCCAGGGGACAGCCCCGATCTGAGCCCCTTCCCTGCCCCAGCCCCACTGCTTCCATTGGGGAGGCTGCAATTGTCCTAAAAAGGTGCACAAATAAATAAACCCCCAAAAATCAACCCAGTCACACCTCACCCCTCCAGTGTTTTGTCTGGCTCAAGCACCGTTGTTATTTCTACAGGAGGAGCTCAGTTTGAACAGAGCTGCCAGGAAAGTGCAGCCTGCTGAGAAATCCAAGGTACAGCAGGAGCTGCTGCAAACCCAGCACTGAACGGGCCCCCAGCCTGTTCTTAGCAGTTCTACAGGGGCTCAAACAGGTACAAAAATCATACTGATTTCTGATAAATAGAAATATAATTTAAATATAAATATATATTTATANATATCTGATAATTACAAATAGAATTTAAATATCTTTATATCTTTATATATAAATATATAAATATATATTTAAATATATATTTAAATATATATTGATATCTTTATATAAAAATAACTGATGACAGATAAATATGCTGCCAACAAAGCACAATGTCACCCTGATCCCAAAGAGACCCAGATCCAGGTCACTGGGATGGAAATCTCCCCTCCTGAGGAGGAGTGGGTGCTGTCCCAGTGATGCCCAGGGCGATGCCAGCACTCCCCAGAATTCTGTGAAAGCCAAGGGATCTCCAGTGAAGGCTTTCAGTGATCAAATCCTTTCCACTCCTGTTTATCTATCGATTGGAAAGAGACAAACTGAACCAGACAACAAAATTTATTTCTCCCTGAGCAGTCCCAATAGCAGGATTATGCTGGGTACAGGTGGACATGGCACAGCTACAATCAGGGAAAACAGATGGGAATTTAATGAGACTTTGCCTGATGGGAATAGGGAGCAGAAATAATCACTAACAAAACTCTTATCTTTAATTTCACCATTTGCTTTTAGGGAGAAAAGAAGACTGAGTCAGTGATCCCAGCTGAAAAGTGACAGTGTTCAATAGCTTGGTAGGAAGAAAAATACTCTGATCTTCCCCAAAATAGAGACCTTTAGTCCTGTTCCGTGTGCAGAATGCAAACAGAATTAAATCTGTCTACAGCAATATTTTACAGAGTGCAGCAGTGTTTTGGTGTGTGGAGATTAGCACTGCCTTTCTACTCACCAAGCCAAAGAAAGCTTCACTTTAGGAGTCCAAAAAATAAAGAAAAAATATATCAAAACAAGCATTTAGACGGTGCAGCTTGAATGAGGTGAGGTTTAGACCCAGCTCCCTGCTGGAAACAACATAATGATGAACATCATTCTTGGTTCTCTGCAAACAGCTCAGATCCAGAGGTTCAGGGGGAGTCTGGGCTGCTTAGGAGCCATAATTCCTGTGCAGGCACATGTGGACAGCAGCAGTTTGTTCCCATCCCTGGGAGCAGCTGGGAGTTATTCCAAAAAAGCAGTAAATGCCCTAAATACACAGCACAAAACACAGAGAGAGGCAGCACTCACCTCTGGCAATAAAGGCATTTCTCTCCCATCACACTGCACTGCCTGTGTGTTTTTCCTCCTGAATTTCAATCTTAAAAGGCAAAGATATTTGTTTGGAGAGTTTGAAAATGGCCAAGGACACAAAAGAAATTTATTCCTTTTTATTCCTCATCTCCCACTGGACAACTGCTGTGCAAGTCTTCTCCTTAGCCAGAGCAACACCTGCATTCTGGGGAATTCTGAGTTTACAAATAAAATGTTTGGAAATGATGCCTCAATATTTTTCATGATAATGGCATAAAAACCCAGCAGAGGAGTGCTCTTTATCATTTCAGTGCTTTGATGATGCTGAACCATTTTAAAGTGTTTTTTCCTGTCTGCTGCAAAGCAGGGAGAGCAAAGCCTTAGGAAGTCAATACTGGGTCAAGGCAGTGCATTAAACACCTGAACATGGGCAGATTTGGGTGGAAATGGGATTTATTGAGGACAATTTCTGCCTTCATTTGCAAGAGATCAGGGAAGGAATTTCTTCAGTGGGCTGCAGCTTTTAAAGCAATTTGGGGATGTGCAGCCAGACCCTGATCCTCTTCCTGCCCCAAGCTGCCAGCCAGGCAAGGGAGTCACTGAGCTTCCAGGAAATCAGGCTCTGATAGATTTTCATGTCTTAAAAAAAAACAACCCTGCAGCAAACAATACATTCCAGCAATCTCTCTTTCCTGCTTTTTCTTGTAACATAGATGGGACCTGTACCAGCACCTCACCATTTCCATCCTCTTTAGAGCCAGGATCCAGTGGATTTGTTCATTCCAACATCAACTTGATGGTGACAGTGAAATCAAACTGCTAATTGAGAAACTGAAAAAAAAAAAATCAGCATAGGCAGAGCAGAAAAATGCTCTGTTTTATTCACAGTCAATAAAGCAATGAAAAATTAAGAAAAAATAAAGATAGCAAAGAAAAATCAGCTGACAGAAATCAGTGGCTGCTGTGGCTACCTCACCCCTCTCACTATGGATTTTTTATCTGTATAACAATTTTCCCTGCACTACTCCAACATCACGCTAAAAACCAATAAAAATAAAGTCTGCACCTTGCTCTGCACCAATATTTGCTTTTCCTGGGCTGTTTTCTGGTTATTTTACATTGTGTCTCCTGCAGAATAAAACAGCTTTTGAAAGGATGGAGACATTGGTAGCACATCTCATTTAAATGCAGTCTAATCCATGCAGTGATAATTTATATTGACAGCACTTTGAGATAGGAAGTATTTGCCATTACAAGCTGGAGTGCATTTCACCTGCTGGAATTCCAGCATATGCATATTTCATGGCATGAATCGATTTCAAAGGTGTTGCATGTGTTTGTTTTATGTCTGGGAGGTTCAGGGAGGCTCCATCCTCAAGTTTTATTTACAGGACAGGAAAACTGAGATAAGGAATTCCCTTGCTGCACCATCCCTGCTGGATTCACTCAACCTCAGCTGCTGGGCAAGAAATGTAAAATTCTGACTGTTCTTAAAATTTGAATTTCTAGATTATTCTTTGAAGAGCACCACCGCTGCACCTGCTTTTTCATTATTATTTAAAGCAGGGCTATGGTTCTGTAATGAGCTTTTTCAAAGTGGAAATGGAAGGCAGGTACAATACTCAGAAGACCCGATGAGACCTAATGTTCTGAGGCAGAACTTTTGTATTTAGACAAGCCCTAATGGAGCACTAAGAGAAGCCTCTTTTCCAGGAAATGCATATTATTATTACCATTTATTAGGGCTTCTCTGAAATAACCTTCCTCTGAGAGCACTTCTAATTAGACAAAGCCAAGAGCTTAATTCACGTTAACCTCAGCTCCAGCATCCTGGATAATGGGGAGAGGCAGAAGGGCACAGGCTGGAGCTTTGTACAGCACAGCAAAGAGAACAGAACGTTTTTAAAGAGTTTTCATTAGGGAGAGGAGATTCTGCCTGTGAGGCACGTCCAGAGCCAGAAATGCATCACAAACCTGTTAATTATTGTTACCTTTTAACACAGCAGCACTGGCTGCACACAGATCCCACCCCAAACCCTCCATCCTGCAGGATAAAGGTCTGAACCACCTGGTGCCAGCTCTGTCTGGCTGAGGATTCTCCCCCAAAATCCCCTGCTGGGTTTTCCAAGAGTCTCAAACTGGGTTTGTGGGCACTGCCAAGAAGGGCAGCCAAACCCACGGGGGTTTCTGTCAGGTTTCTGACACAGCCTCTCTCATGTAGCTGGAAACGATGGAGTTAAAATCAGCAGGATTTAGCTGGAAATGATGGAGTTAAAATCAGCAGGATTTAGCTGGAAACGATGGAGTTAAAATCAGCAGGATTTAGCTGGAAATGATGGAGTTAAAATCAGCAGGATTTAGCTGGAAATGATGGAGTTAAAATCAGCAGGATTTAGCTGGAAATGATGGAGTTAAAATCAGCAGGATTTAGCTGGAAATGATGGAGTTAAAATCAGCAGGATTTAGCTGGAAATGATGGAGTTAAAATCAGCAGGATTTAGCTGGAAATGATGGAGTTAAAATCAGCAGGATTTAGCTGGAAATGATGGAGTTAAAATCAGCAGGATTTAGCTGGAAATGATGGAGTTAAAATCAGCAGGATTTAGCTGGAAATGATGGAGTTAAAATCAGCAGGATTTAGCTGGAAATGATGGAGTTAAAATCAGCAGGATTTAGCTGGAAATGATGGAGTTAAAATCAGCAGGATTTAGCTGGAAATGATGGAGTTAAAATCAGCAGGATTTAGCTGGAAATGATGGAGTTAAAATCAGCAGGATTTAGCTGGAAATGATGGAGTTAAAATCAGCAGGATTTAGCTGGAAATGATGGAGTTAAAATCAGCAGGATTTAGCTGGAAATGATGGAGTTAAAATCAGCAGGATTTAGCTGGAAATGATGGAGTTAAAATCAGCAGGATTTAGCTGGAAATGATGGAGTTAAAATCAGCAGGATTTCTGCCATGAGTTGCCCAGTCCTTGACTGGAGGATCACAGGTTATGGCTTTTTGTGAGTGACTTGGGCTTTAGGTGGGTGATAAAATCAAACTCCATTTTCCCAACAGCAGCTCCCACATTTTCCTGAGCAGGGCAGGGAAAACAACTCCCTGTGGTTTGGACATTTTGCACCAGCGTGGACAAAACTGAGCCAGGGAAATGCCTGGAAAGGCTGGAGGAGAGGGAAGGGCTTTCCCCAGATCCTTGCAGGAGCAAAGGCAGCTCTGGCTGAGCTGAGCACCTGGGGGGGAGCAGGAGCTGCCCAGAGAGAGGCTCTGCCTCTGTGCATCTTCATTAAAATCTTCATTAAAATCACCTCAGACATTTGTGTCTGAACCTGGGGAGGGCTGAAAGCTGAAATGCAAATCACAGAGCACTCAGCATTGATATTTTTTCTTTTTTTCTTTTTCTTTTTTTTTCTTTTTCTTTTTTTCCTTTTTTTAATATTTTTTTATTTTCTCCCCAGCTTTTCAATCCATTGAAAAGATTTCTGATCCTCCAGTGTAGAAGCTTCCAAGGGGACAGCTGGGTCATTCCTTTGGAACAGCAGCAGGGGCAGAGCAGGGCAGCACCACAAGTAAAGCCCCTAAAATGGAATTTCAGGAGACTGAGGAGACAGCAGCTGAACTGAGAATTCACTGATAAGATCACAGTTAAAAATTAAAGGAAATTTCATTTAAAATCCACAGTGGTTGTTTTTTATCTGTGTTTTGGCCCAAGGACAGCAAACTCCTGTTTTTTGCTGCTACTCCCATCAGAGAGCTGGGGTTGTTCCTTCAGTCCAAACCAAGGAATCCCCACCAGAATGTGCCATTTTTGATCCTGTGTTTATAAATTACAATTTTCAGGCCATGGTTACCCACGAGCATCCCTGGCAGTGTCCAGATCCAGGCTGGACAGGGCTGGAGCAGCCTGGGACAGGGGAGGTGTCCCTGCCATGGCTGGGGTGACACTGGAGGGGCCTCAAGGTCCCTCCCAACCCAAACCACCCTGGGTTCTGTCATCACCTCCCAAATCCTCTTCTCAAAAGCTCCTCACTATTTCCTGGGACTTTAAAAAATCAGATTTAAATGTTGAGTTTCTCCCCAGTGCCAGTCAAAGCTGAGAATTTATCCCGAGGTTTGCAGGCAGCACATAAAACAAATGTGCTGAAACCTCGCAGCACAAACCAACATTTGCTTTTATCATTTAAAGCCATAAATATAACCCTGATCTATTCCAGCAAAACCTGGTCAAAGCCATCAGAAATCTCCTCTTGTATCCTTGTGAAAATTCATGGAAGTGAGGCAGCGTGATGCTGCCCTTTAGAAATTCTTATTTAATTACTGAAGCCCATTTGAGAAGCAATACACTTCATACTTCCCCAATTACAGAGTCTGCTGCTGCCCTTAAAAATAATCTCAAGCAGAGCCAAAACTAAGCTCTGATTATAATTAAATTTCCTTTTTTACATGGATGTTGGTATTTTCTTATGCATTCTGAGCTCTCTGCTGATTATTGTAGGATACTGAGAGGACACAGGGGGCTCAGAAATGAAAGGAAGAGGAAAAAAAAAGAGAAAATATTATTTTATATACTAAGGAATCATGCACTTTTACAAAAATATGCTGCAAAAGTTAGGGGGAAAAAGTTATTTAAAAAAATCATGGGGGATATCATGATATTAACACTAATTTCAGAAGGTTTAATACATNATTTTTTTGAGCAACTAGCAGAAACAAGAGCATTGAAAAGTACAGTATCACAAACATAAATGGATAAAAATAATTTCTTAAATTATAAAATAATAAAAAATACATTCCAAGGCAAAGTAAAGCAAGAGCAAAGACAAGAGGAAAACCAGGGGCAAATAATATTTATTTATTTATTTAAATATGATTTAAAATAATATTTATTTGTTTAAAATAATGAAGACGTTGAGAAATGTAAGTTGCTGTTGCAGGTAAAAGGCACTACAGCCAGAAAATGTGGTTGTGCCCCAGTATAAATTCAGAAAAGTGGGAAATTTATTCAAGAATGGAAAGTTATGGTCACAGCCCCAGATAACTTCTAGAAAACAAAGTTTCATTATTGCTCTGGTGAGATTTCATGACCAAAGCAGTAAAACTCAAGATTTCCTTGCCCTGACCATTTCCCAGCCCAGTTCCCAGCCTGGTTACCCCAGGGAAGGTTCCAAGCTCATGCTCAGGGTGCTGAAGGCAGCTTTGAGTTGAGCCCTAAACTCCAAATTTTCTCCCCAGCTTGTGCAAACACCAATTTTCTGGATGGGAGGTTACACCAGGCTTTTCCCTTTCTTTTGAGCAATTTCAGAGGTGTTTTCAGTATTTATTGGCAATTGTCACCCATTTTCAGTGTCCAGCTGCACAGCTAAACCTTTTAAACCTTGCAGGGACTATCCCAAGTGAAAAATTCAGATTTTTCCAGATCTGCCTGTGGAAATGGAGCACCTCTCCCAGCTCTGAGCTCTGGGGGTGGTGGCATTCCCAGAAATGAACTTTTATAAAATCCAGCTCTGTGTCCAACAATGGATGGTGCTGAACACACCCAACTCAACAGATGGACAACAGACACTGCTCTGTTCAAGAAAATCAACATCTAAAATAGGAATATTAAATAGCAGAGGGGAAAATAAAACACAACCTAGGGAATATCAAAGATCAATGGACCAGTGAGGGTGAAAAATGCACATTTGCTGCCCAGAAAACACAAGTTTCACAGGTACCTGCCCTAGATGTATTTATCATCTTCACAACCATGGTTCCAGATACTAAAAAGCAAAAATAGCTTTGGTAATAAAAAAACACAGGCCACAGGGCAAGAAAATAGGTTTAAATCTAGATACTAAGAACTCTAAACCTCAGAGGGAAATAAATCTGTAATCTAAATCACATCCATTTATAGATGGGAGACAGATTTGCTCTATAGAAGGAGCTGATTCATCTAAATAAACAAGCAGGCTTGTATTTACAGCTCTGCTGAGATGACTCTGTTCTCCTGCACGTGGGTATTGCTTTATTACCAGCTTTCTTGGAGCAATATTTCATCCCAGAAAAATGAACTGGAAGTCCAGCATTTCACCTCAAACCCAGCATGCTCATTCCAGCCAGGATTAGCTGCAGGATTTAAACATTTCTTCCCAAAGCACCAAGAAGCAACATCTCCCCCTGTTCCCCTGTGAATCAGGGGGTCGTGGGGTGGTTTGGGTTGGGAGGACCTTAAAGATCACCCAGTGCCACCCTTGCCATGGGAGAGACACCTCCCAATGTCCCAATGTCCAGCCTGGCCTTGGGCACTGCCAGGGATCCAGGGACAGCCACAGCTGCTCTGGGAATTCCTTCCCAATCTCCCACCCAGCCCTGCCCTCTGGCACTGGGAGCTATTCCCTATGTCCTGTCCCTCCATCCCTTGTCCCCAGTCCCTCTCCAGCTCTCCTGGAGCCCCTTCAGGCCCTGGAGGGGGCTCTGAGCTCTCCCTGGAGCCTTCTCCTCTCCAGGGGAGCAGTCCCAGCTCTCCCAGCCTGGCTCCAGCCCTGGGATCCCCATTAATGAAACAACAACATAACTCCTCATCACCGGAGTTTAGTCATCTTTTCTTAAAGTTTTAAGAGTCCTATTCAAGAATCGTTTGTTTCTCTGGCCTGAATGTCTCTGTGCAGAGGGAGCAGATTCCCAGTTGTGCCCTCAGGCAGGAGGGCAGGGATGCTTTGGCAGCAAATTCCATCCCCGGCTGCTTTTCCCTGTGGAAAATCAGACCCTGGCACTGCTGCCCTGCTGCTGTGCCTTGGACAGGCTGAGCTGGAGCAGAGACTGGGCAGAGCTGGAGAATAAAGCAGAGATTTATTGAAAGGGCTTTAGGGGACACCTTGGGCAGGACAAGAGCCTGGCCAGGGCTGCA
>VXBR01006350.1:88271-114410 GCA_013400215.1 Cisticola juncidis | reverse complement strand
ACCTCTTTTTCTTTTCCTCTACTTTTTTTTAAATTCTCTTTTCTGGTACAGGAGTGTTCATTACCATAAGAGAACATGGAATAACTTTTCCCACAGTAAAGTTAAAATTGTAAACAATCAAAAAACATGGCTTGAAGAGGGTATATCCAGCAATAAGAGGAAAGGAGTATTGAGGGGGAATTTTGGGAGATAAGAAATGCACTTAGTGTAGTAAGTACAGGCAGGTGACAGCAGCAACACAGGGATTCAGCTTTTGAGCCTCCCGGACAGTTATCAGTTATTTCCTCTGGTTCCTTAATATGGGAGGCACAAACTCTCATTCAGCCACAGGTTTCCAGTGGAGAAGAGGATACTCACCAGTTCTGAAAATCAATTTCCACCACTCTTCCTCTTGCTTGTCCTTCCTGTTTCTGGGAGAATTCCTTAAACCTCATCCTGCAGCTGCTTCTGTTCAGAGGGAGATGAATTCCTTCCTCTCACACATCAAAACCTGCTTCGAGAATTCCAGGTCCTGCTGAGCAACACAACAAAAATAATATCCTTTGAAAAAACTGTCAGCAGCAGGATAGGAGTGAGGAGGGTATTATGGTGTAAATTAATTGTATGGTATAAGTTAATTGTATGGTGTAAATTAATCATCTTGGTCTGGCTCTGCCTCAAGTGCACCCTCTTTTCCTCATCCAAAAGGATCCATTCCTAGCTCAGGAATTGTTTATGGGATGTGATGGAAGATGAGCAGATGATTTCAGGGCAGAAGTATTTCTGCCTTTGCCTGGAGCATCCTTTCCACCACTGTGTTACTGAGTGCCACTGAACCACCTCAGGTTTGTTGCTACTTGAGGAAGGATTTAAACACATAACTGAGGCTGTGGTATGTCTACTGTTGCTATGGTTTTCAGACAGCACAGGAATAACAACAGGACTCTCCATGATAGTAAAGATGAGAGCAAACTTGATTCTTCTAAATTCTACTTTTATAGAGTAGTTCGGTACAAAGAACATGATTGGTTATTCAGAGTCTACACCCTTTAATAAACATTTTTTTCCAGTAACCATGTTGGAAAAACACCACCTGTGGATGGTTTCTCACTTCCCAAGGTTTGTTTGAATTCCTTCTTTAGATTTCTCAGGCTAACATGAGAAAGTTGCTCGCTTGCCTTTCACACAGACACTGGCAGAGCCTGAAGCCTAAGTTCAGACCAATGTCAGGCCCACAGTCTGCCAAGTACTCCCTGTTCTGACCAAATCCTTTGTGCTCAAACAGAAAGAACCAAGGACTGAATTAATTTCTTACAGCAACAGCCCAAGAAACTCGGTCGAGCCGTGTGTGTGTGTGGCAGGTACTGCACAGACGAGGTGCTCCAGAGGGAGATGATGTCCACGCCCCTGCTGAGCGCTTACAGCGTCATTGTCCTGGACGATGTGCACCGAAGGACCGTGGCCACCGAGGCGCTGCTGGGGCTGCTGCGGGCGGTGCTGTTGGCGCGGGCGGAGCTGCGGCTGGTGCTGCTCACGGCCCCGCACCAGTGCAGCGCGCTGCAGGCGTTCTGCGGCGGAGCGCCCGCGGTGCGGGCCCGGGGCAGGCACCGCGCCCCCGCCGTCTTCTCCTGCTGCGCCCTCGGGGAGCCCTTCCTGGCCGCCCTCAGGCTGCTCCTGGAGATCCACCACTCCAGGGAGAGGGGGGACATCGTCATCTTCCTGGCGTGTGAGCAAGTGAGTGACTATCCTGCTCTATCCCGGGTCTGCGTCAGATGTGTGCTTTTATCTGACCTGGGAATATCGTGCTGCCGGGAGCAGATGTGCCACCAGATTTTATAATTTCAGGGCTTTCCTCCAAAGAAGTTGTAGCATACACAAAATCTGACCTATAATGTCTTAGCCAGTAGCTAAGGCAACAGATGTGCCACCAAGTTTTATAAAAATTCCAGGGATTTGCTTCAAAGAAGTTGTGGCATACACAATATCTGAGCTATCAATGTCTTAGTAGCTAAGGCAGCAGATGTGCCACCAGGTTTTATCATTTCAGGGCTTTCCTCCAAAGAAGTTGTGGCATACAAATATCTGACCTAGAATGTCTCAGCCAGGTGCTAAGGCAGCAGATGTGCCACCAGGTTTTATCATTTCAGGGGTTTTCTTCAAAGAAGTTGTGGCATACAAAATATTTGACCTGTAAATGTCTTATCCAGTAGCTAAGGCAGCAGTGTGCCACTAGGTTTTATAATTTCAAGGATTTCCTCCAAAGAAGTTGTGGCATACACAACATCTGACCTGTAAATATCTCAGCCAGTAGCTAAGGCAGCAGTGTGCCACCAGGTTTTATAATTTCAAGGATTTCCTCCAAAGAAGTTGTGGCATACACAACATCTGACCTGTAAATATCTTAGCCAGTAGCTAAGGCAGCAGCCTGCTACTTTTTAAGGTGGTTTTATAATTTCAGGGGTTTCCTCCAAAGAAGTCGTGGCATACGTAACACTGTGGTTTATACACATAAAATATGTATACAACACATAAATATTATGTAGATAATATCTATTTTTTTCTGCAGGTTTCAAGAAAGGCCACCATCCTTTGCAAAAAGCTGGAAAAGCAGCACACGGGGCACAGGCCACAAGGGCAGGGATTTATTTAATATTTATTTAATACATGGCAACCTATGCTGGCATTGGGCATCCAGCAGTTTGTGTTACCCCTGTTTTGTGGGAAGGGACACAGGGACACAGCTCCATCAGTGCCCTACTGCACAGGAGTGTTTTTTACCTTAAAGTCTCAAGGAGATTTTTCCACTTGGATTCTTCTTCCCAACCATTTGTGTGCACAAAAGGAAGAAAACGTCACTCCAGAGGTGTGACAGGAAATCCAGGAATGTGCATGGGCTTGGCCATTCTAAAGAGTGAGTGGGTTGACTCTCTGCAGGCAGATTCCTGCAGTGATTCCCTGAATTCACTGCACCACCAGGTCCTTTAATGCAACCTAACAAATAAATATTTCAATATTTATGATTATTTTCCTGATAGCAATCCCCAGTCTTCCACTGTGTGTCATTAAATCTGCTTTAGAACAACAAAGTCACCAGGTAATAATGACTTTTCACAAGCAAAGATAATTTGGCATAAACTACCCAGGTAGGGTTTATTGCTTTTCACTGTTAAAAGGGGGATGGATATGAAAAACTTTTAATAATGTTAATAATCAGTTTTAAAATCTTATAGACAGAAATTTTACAAATTATAAATTCCCTGTGTTAGTCCTCATGCTTACAACAGATAATGTCAGAGAGAAAACACACACTCTTTCCATTTCAAAAGGTTGGGAAGAAAGTTTTACTTCTGCTTAAAAGGGTTTTTCTGACAGGTAAATTCCCCACAAAACTAAAATAGGAATTTCTTTCTTGCCAAGAAGACATCACTCATTTTTCTCTCTCACAATGAACAGAACACTTGTTATGAACCACAACTTCCCATGAATTCTTGTTTAACTGTGATTTAAAGTTTCATATTGGTAATGGTTCACTGTTCCCAAGCACTCAGCTGCCTTTTAAACTAAACAAAAATATGAATTAGCCAGGAACATCAGGATTTACGAGCTGCCCTGCTGCCAGCCTTGCTATTAGATGTCACTTTTGTATCTTCATAACAATTTTTATAGAGCACTTTCAACCTGTAACTACTGGAAATGTGGTGGCACTCTCAATGAGAAACTCAGTCTGGCTTTTCAATTTTGCAAAATGTTTGCTAATAAAAAGGCTTTTAAAAAAATTCCCTTTCAGACTGAGCGAGCCCATGAATTATTTTTGTGCACCTTTCAAAAAATCGTGCAGAACTTAAATGGTTTTTATTAACCCCCAACAACAACAAAACACTAAAAACAACAAACAGCTTTTACAATTCATATCTGACCTCTGGATTTGTGAACTATTTTAAAGGTTATGTTCTATCAACACAAGTTAAAGACATTTTATTGACTTTATTAAATCTTTATAGAGTTTATGAATCATCAGGGGAAAAAATTCTAACCTTTACAATAGCTATATCTCCTTAAATACAATAATCAAGGGAAAGTAGGGAGGTTTGTGCATATTTTGATCCTTTAAGATGTTGTAATTGGACTAAGAATATAATAATTTCATGAGGAAAAGGGTGTATTTCTCTTGACTACAGGAAATTGAAAAAGCTTATCAGATGATCAGACAGGAACAATCCAGTTTAAACCCTGACCTTGGAGAACTCATCCCCATCCCTTTGTACCCCACCAAACAAGAGCTGACTCCCAGACCAACTCAAGAAAAGCAGAAATGCTGTAAAAAATACAGGAGGAAAGTGCTACTCACCACCAGCTCTGGAGAACCTTTGATCTGGACTAAAAATTTGACTTTTGTCATCGATGTCGGAGTGGAGAGAAGAAAGGTCAGTTTGTCAAAAATAAACCCTGCAAAAGGGCTTTTTCAGGGCAGGGGAAAGGGAATTGTGCAGCTCAGATTAATACAAATAGTCTCTAGAGGATCACATGTTTTTTCTCTTCTTTCACAGCACAGGTTCTATGATGTTTTTAACATGCAAATTAATAGAATTTAAATCATTTCCATGGACATCTCATGTGAAAACCAAGCAAGAAACCACAGTGACTTCCCAAATGCAATCAGAAATCAGATTTTTAAAGTTTCTCAAGCCAGATGAACCCTTCCAGTTGAAAGTGCCTCTCATTTGGGCACCAAAGCAGTGACAAATTGTTTACAAAATACAAAGTTCTGAGTTCTGACCTATCAGTCATAAATCTCTCTTCAATATTTTATACACAGAGAAAAATCCAATCCCTTTTAAGCCCTTATTGGCAGATCTCCTGGTTTAAGAGGTGATTCTCATCCCTTATTTAATGACTCAGTAACTGCTCACACAGGGAATCTCTGTTTTTTCAAGCTGCCTGTGCTCCTCTTCCTCCACGTGCTCCCATCCAAGTATCTCCAAATGCTGTATTTTCTCTAATTAATACTTAACCTTTTCCAGTTCTTTCTAAGTTTGGCCTCATTTCTTGGTTTCCACCCTGGGAAGGATTAGTGCAGCTGCAAAAAGAAAAAAAAAATCTCATTTTTTTGTATTTCCACAAAACTGATGTCCCAAGGGATGAGTAACTCTGTAGGAACGTGAACTGCACTAGTACAGGTTTTGTAACTGTCCTGGTTAAAATAAAAATTCCAGTAACACGCAAAAGAAACAATGTAATACATTTCCTTTCTATATTACAGGGTAGAATAACCAAAATTGTCCTTAAAGTGTTCCTAAAATTTTGGAGCAGGGATCATTAATCCTGATTGGCCTTGCAAGCAGTTCAGGTAAAAGCTTGTGAACTACCAGTACCTTTCATTTTCATTGCAAGAATCTGTCATTTTAAAAGGTTTTTAACTGCAAATTGTAAACTAACTTGGTCTCAAGCTAAAAAAAGTTTCAGTTTTGTGTGCAAGGAAGAAGAGACTAAAAACAATTTTCAATTAGAACATGCTTATTTCTTAAACTTTGTCCTACAGCTGCAGTTTTCTTGGATGGCAGAAATGAATTTCACTCCCCTGGTAACCTGAAACCCAAAGTACAATTAAACAAATTAAAAATGTTGTGAGTTTAAAATACAAAGCAATGAGAACAAAACCAATCCAACAGTCCTGATATCTATCAAATCACCTCTATCAATGGTGAATCAAATTTTTACCTTTGATTTATTATTTTGTTTAGTCTTGTGTTATTCCTTCCTCACCAGACCAAACTCCCACTCAGTCTCTGTGGCTCAGAGGGAACAGGAAAAGTTCAGTGCAGAGCAAAATCCCACCTGAGCCTTGCAGCTGGGATGTGCCAGCAATTCACCTTCAGGAAAAGAAATGTGTGCACTGATTGATGTTTTATTTTTTGGTTGTGAAAACCCTGCTTAAAGCAGAGAGAGCTGACTCAGGTGACAGGAGTTGAGAGCTGCCTCATCCAGGCAGTTTTGTCTTGCTGGACACTCCAGGCTTGTGGCCAGAGCAGTGAGTGAATCACCTCCCCAGCTGAACCAAAATCAAGAATAATTAAGAAAAATATAAACCACAGCATCATATATCCCTAATACAGCCCTCATCTCTTATCATTTCAGTATTAAGACAAAAATCTGGAGTTAGGGAACAAAATGCTACCAGAAAATGTTGGGATTCTGCCAATGGAAGAAATAAATAATATTTTTTGATGTTTTTCTCGATGATACCATTTTCTGCTTTAGTAAGGTACATTTCGTCACAGAAAAAAGGACATTTATCTCAGAGCATACTTAGAGTGACTGCAAAACATCTGTCAGCTTGTCAGGGTGCTGAGTGCTCTCTTTTCCCAGCTGCTGAAACAAAATGCAGTGAAAACTGTTCCTACCCTTTCTGTAAAATGACCTAGGGAGAAATTGGGAGAAATTCAGTGCAGACCATTCATATTTTTGCAGCCCTTGTGTACTTATCTGATGCTTGGTATCTCTTTCATTTAAAGGTGTACAATCCTAGAATCAGAGCAGACTCTGTTCTAACCCAGCCTATCAGCCAAAGTCAAGCAGAGATGCATAAACAAATTCTGGGCATGTCTCCATCAGGTAGAAATATTAGCTCAAAATTTAAATCCATTAGCTCGAATTATTAATGCAATCAACGTGGCAACACGAGGAGGAAGCATTTTAAAAAAGGTAATTTTCCTGAATTCTCTTCCAGGGAAAATCTTCTGCTTGTATCCTGAAGAATTTATGTACAAGGAAATGAAGCCAGAAATTCCAGCTAAAATTCAGGAATCCAACCTGACCAGCTTGGTCCTGTTCCTGAAGAGGATGGACATAGCAGGCTTTGCAAACTGTGACTTCTTCAGCACTCCAGGTAAGGGGATGCACCAATTTGTCACATTTTTATTGTTAGTTTAGAAGTTATTTCTGGGTTAATTTTGCCCTGTTGATCACAGAGTTGTTTTTTATTGAAGGACTTGTAATATCATCACCCTGCTTTTCCCACTTACCTGCTACAGCAGTTCTCAGCTCAATAGCACTTAGAAAAAAAGACCATAAAGTATCTGAATGGAATTGGAATGTAAAAAAAAAATCAATATTCCAAGTATCTTCTCATCTAGGTTACGTATTATTTTCCTGTAACCCACAAAGAAAATTTGTGCGCTGTTGTACAAGGCATTGTACAGATATCCAACAAAATAAATTCCTTTAATCAAAGGTTTACAACCCAAATAAACCACTGTGGTTACCTGGGGGACGTGTGTGGAAGAAATGAGCTTCCTCCTTATCCTCAAGCATCTCCCACCTCCAATTTACAACGGGCTGTTCCTTAAGGACAATGTTCCTTATAAAATAAACCCAAATACACTCTCAATGCTAGGAAGGAAAGACACTGAATTTTGAGGTAAGGGTGTGAAGGAAGTTGCCTTTTTTTCCGCCTGACTCCATAATTTAGTGTTTTTTCTATAGAAGGATATTTTCCTCTGGCTTTTCACAAAACCCAAGTGTCACAGCACATTCTGCTGTTGCTTTGAAACCCATTAAAATGAAGGAAACAGCTCTGAATTCACTGCTTTGGGGATTGCTGGCTTCATTCAGGATCATTTTCCAGTGCAAACAGGAAAAATCTTATATTACCCTGCCTTTCCTCGTGCACACAGAATGGGAATGATCACTTCTATGTGTTCACTGCAATTAATCAGTAATAAAGTGTTAATTCTTACTCTTGGATGTTGCAATAGATGGTTAAGTGGAATTTTTACTAAGAAATTATTCTACTTTTCCCTTGTGTGTCGGTTTAGCAGAAAAAATGCCTAAAAAATAGGAAAAAAACATGGCCAGATTGATTAATTATTCATCATTAATTACTAATTAATTATGGTAATTAATTCAAATCCAATGAGAATTGCAGTATTTTGGCCTTGTGAGTGGCATCTCCTGTGCTGAATCCACAAAATCTGCATGAAAAATGCCTATGGAATACAGTTTGTTCCCACTCAAATTTAAAATGTATTTTACTATTAAAAAAATATATATGCTAAAACATATTAGGGTTTTTCCTGGAAATGAAGGAAGTTGGTCTTGAACTGAAGAAGGAATGAGTAAAATGATATGAGGGAAAGCATTCAGCATTTTTGCATTTAAAGGCACAATGGGGACAGCATTCAGAGAGAGTGAAGTGCTAGAGGCACATGAGAGTTTCACAGATGCAGGAATTCTAAGTTTTGGCTGTATTTTTGGATAATGCAGCTGAAGAAAGCATTGTCCTGATGTGTCAAAAATTGTAAAGGTATTTGATAAGTGAATGAATTGGCTTTACTTGGGTGGACATTAAATATGAGAAAGCTTTTGCTGACTAGATCAAGAGTGGCAGGTGCAGGTATTAGGGTGGAATTGTTCTAGGAATGACCCAACAGTGGGAGGAATGTTGGACAAACTGCTTGAAAAAGGAAAAATCCCACAAACACTGCAGGGGTGCTCTGAAAGGAGGAGAAAACCTGTCCAATTTCCTTGTCTGCTTCCTGCCTTACACAATTGAACATTTGAGACAGAGCTCTCATGAGCCAGCACAGCTCCTCCTTCAGCCAGGACTCATCACACATTGCCCTTCTTCCCACCTTGGAGCAGGCAGGGAACTTTTTTCCTGCCTTTTTGGACTGTTCTCTACACAATCCTCCAGGGATGAGTGTGAAGCTCCCACAGTCAGAGCACAGAGGTTTTGGTGCCTGCTGTGAAATTCTCTGGAAGAAACTGGAACACCAAAGGGAGAATTTGTCAGGGGAGTCAGTTCTTGTGTTAAACCAACTCCAAACACGTTGGGCTTTCAGGCACACAAACCCAGGGGTGGCTTGGGCTGGAAGGGACCTTCAGGACCATCCAGTTCCAAGCCCCTGCCATGGGTTTGACTATTCCAGGGCTCCTCACCTCCTTGGAGCTGAGTTCCCTTTGAGTAAAAGGAGTAAAAACATTGCAGCATTCCCTGTGTGCACTGTGTCTGTCCAACAAACAGTCTCACCTTGTCTGTGCACTTGAAACAGAGGGAGGCTTTTGGGGTTTTAGGTGAATTTCTCCTAAACAAAATCAAGTTTCTACTGAGATGACAGAGTAAGACACAGGCATGAACTGGTGAACAAACAAATCAGGACACTGAAATTCATAGAAATACTTCTCAATCTGTTTCCTGCACATGGAGAACCTGCAGCAGATAAGAAACAAAAATTACATCAGTAAAACATTTTATCTCTGCTCAGCAACAATGTGCACAAGGGATTTTTTTTCTGCCACTCTTTGAGGAGAAATAAAAGCCTGGATTAAGTTTGACTCATTATTGCATTATGAAAGCAACAAACATGTCAGGCTTACAGCTGCTGCATTTAATTCATGCCATAATGGAGAGGAGCAAATGCAGCAGAGCTTGTTCTCCTTTCTGGAATCCATGAGCCAGAGGAAAATAAATCTGGCACTGTAGCTCTGAAGTGCATGAGTGGGGTTCCTGTGCCCCTAGAACAGGGATGTGTTCACATTTTGATCAGTTAATCAGATAGATCTTTGCTGGGTTTATAATGGCACAAAAGAATTCCAGTCCCATAGATGGCAGCAAAATTGAGTACTTCTGTAAATCACTGGAAAACCCTTATTTAAAATGAGCAAATCACTATTAAGGTCAAGCCATGTAAAATTTCTCTGCAAAGTCAAGGGGAAAGCATTTGCAGATTCTGCATTCATTCAGAATTTCCCTAAACAATTTTCAGATTAAAGGATGTGTCAATGGTCATGACCATGACATTTGAGAGCTATGCTTTTACAACTGCCTGAGGAATATATTTCTAGAAAATCCAGAATAACAAGAGTTGTATAAATTTATATAATTTCAAAATGTTTCAGAAAAATAAATCATGGGCATATTTTCACTGGAGACTGTCAAAGACAGAAACTCAATGCACCATGTAAGGTCTGCTCAACAGAAATTGCTTCAGGGCAGATTTATGATCTTAAATTTATCTGTTAATTCTTTGATGCTTTAAATTCTGAATTTCATCACTTAAATAATATGTGCAGACATTCAGTATATTCTGTCAGGACAAGGCAGGCCCTGTCCTGGCTGTCCCTGCTGGCAGAAGGGCACAGCAGGGACCAGGAGCAGCCAGACTGGAGAAGTGATGAAGCAGCATGAGGGGGAACGGAAAGACTGCAAAGTAAGAGTTTGGGAAAGTGATTTTTAATGATCAACTATCATTTCAAAATAATAGTTATAGAACTGGTGGCTTCAGAGCAAAACAGACACATAAAAAATCCTGACTCAGAAGGTACAGGGGGGAAAGAGAATCAGGAGGAAACCTGCACGGAAAAACTTGTGCTTGCAGAAGAAAAATCTTTGCATAATGTGGGGAAAACTTGGCACAGACTCTTCCATCTTTGCAGTTTGCTGTCCAAGGAGCAATGTTGGGAACAGCAGCCACTCCTCCCCAGGACTGCTCTCCCTGCAGGAATTACTTTGGCAGTTCTTTCTGCTCCTCAGCCCAACAGAACCTGTAAAACCTGGGGTGTGCCAGGAGAGCATCAGCTCTCTAAAGACAACATCCTTCACCTGACACCCATGGCAGCTCTGACTTTTAAGTTATTCCTATGGAAGGAGAAGATCTATTAAAAAAAGATATTTTACACACTCAGCATTTGCAGAGTTAGGAGAGAGAAGTGTGGCTCTCCCAGAGAAACACAAGAGAGCAGTTAAATGGACCATTAAAAATCATGAAATTGAAGTTTCATTCCTATCTCTAATAACCACTTATTACAGAACTTTGACCAAATCTCTAAATCCCTTGCTTCCTAATGCAACAAGAATAATACTTTTGAATTTATTTGCTCACACTTTGAGCACTTGCATTTCAGCTATGTGGGATGTGGTACTGAAGACTGCAGGTGTACCTGCCTTTAGAGACAGAATTTACTCTGCTCACATCAAAGTTACAGAAATATGCAACCAAGAATATCATTTGAAGTAGCTTGAAACTCTCAGGCGAACGAGTCCAGTGCTAACAATAACATTAATTTATATATTTGCTTTACAAAGCCTAAGAAGGATCAAAAGCAGGATCTGTATTTACATAAAACTGGTCAGATTTCATGAAATGAATCCAGAGCAATCCAGTCTTGAGCAGCCAAAGAACACAGAGCTGGGAAAGAAAATAATCAGATTAGGAAATACCTTTTAAAATCCCAGGGATGTGACAGCTTCTTCTTGAAAGCACAGGACACATCTTGAGAGGCTTTTTGAACTTCGCTCCTGTGAAAGCAGCAGTGGAGTCACAAATCCTTGTGGTTCACACCTCAAGGCAGCAATGGATGGTGCTGGCAAGAAGCCCTAAAAAGCCCCACTTTGGTTTTTTAATTTTGCCTTTTTCCTGTTCCTTCACCTGCTCTAATCCACCTTTAGTGTCTTGTCCTTTTAGGAGCAATAAAACTCCAGGAACCTTTTTTCTTTTCTTTTTTTTTTTCTAGAACACTCATAGCAAGACAGGGAAGTAATTTGTGCTTATAAATCTCAAGACAACTAACTCTGGGGCATAAAAATGCAAATTACTGATGCTATCAGGGGGTTGAAATTGGCTGCCATATAACCATGTATTTTGTGAGCTCTAGCACAAACTACTTTGTTGACTTCTGGAAAATAACTTCCCATGATCTCCTAGTAATTACTACACATCTGAATGACCCTTTTACTCTCCCTGTATTTTCAATCACTGATTTTTATTTCCTGTCACTGACTCGTACTCATCATCAGCTGCTACTTCTCATTTCTCTAAAACTCCCAAGTATTTTCTTCTCAGATGTTTCAGCTTTTGCAAGGGCTCATGGTTTATCCCATTAAACCCCACATTTCTTATAATAAATTTTATAATAAATTCCTTTCCAGGTAGAATTGTACAGGCAGAGGGAAGAATTCTGAGATTGAAATGAAACAGGTCCACAGTTTAAAAGGGAATTTATGAGTTGCTGAGAGAATTTGTCTGGGTGTTTTAAACTTAACTGAAGTCACATTAGCAGATTTAGATGCTGGAGAACTTCTAGAAAAGCTCATGTAAGGGGAATTAAAAGACTATTTTTCCCCTTCAGATAAAACAGAATGAGGTTAAAAACAACAGGTGCTTGTTTGCTTCACATTTGACTTTTGCCTTGACTATAAGCAGTTAGTAACAACAGTTAATAACAGAATAAACAGTTCACTGCCAATGAAGTCAAAACTAGCAGAGTGTGTGGGAAAAGTGTGGCTAAATGTGACCTAGCAACTGATTACAGCCTTACTTTGCTTTCAGTCTTGGTGATGCCATACACATTCCCACTCTTAATGAATGCAAGGAACTATTTCTAGTCACCTACTAGTGCAGATCCAAGTGCAAATACATCCCCTGCCTGTGTGGACAGCTGTGGCTGTGGTCTGGTTATTTTATTTAGGGATTTTTTCCCATTAATGTACAGACTAAGAGAAGCTGAAAAATGGCCAGTGCAGCTCCACAGGGCTGGGGATGAGGCCAAGTCCTGCTGCAGTGGAATTTCTGCCACCAGCTCAAGGGGACTGGAATTTAACTTGTTATCCATAAAACTGAGAATGTAACAAGCAGATCCTTAGGCTGGAGTAAGGAGAAAGTTGCTGCAGTGGTTGGAGAGCAGTTGTGAATATAAATGAACTGGTACCCATGAAAGTTACTGACCATTCAATATAACCTGGAAAAGAAATCTACCTTGGAAAAGGGCTGGGAGGAGAGAACCTCAAAGAACCTTCACACTTCAGGAGTTCCCAAGTTTCCACCTGTGTCTTTCATGCTCTGGCAACAATTTTCTGGAGGGTAGGCCTGACAACTTCAACTTGAGGTTCCCTCTCTTGACCTGGAGCCACACAAAGCTCTTTGATGCTTGTTTGACCTCCTTTTATCACCATCAGATTTCCTACAGACCTGCTCAATTTCTAATTTTATCTGTTGATTTGCTTAATCCTGTCCTCTCAGGACATTTTCCTATATTCCCTCATTATTTTTGCTACCTCGCTGTTCTCACTTCTACCTATGGAGGTTGTAAGGAAGTTATAACCCACACTAAGAGAAAATTGAATTTTGTGGAGTGAGAAAGTACAGCCAATTGCTAGGGAGACATTTTCCTTTACTACATTCCCATTTTTCTTCTGGTATCATGAGAACCAATGTAAAAAAACTATAATAATTAAAAAGACAACCAAAAGAAGTCCAAACACCTGCAAAAGCAACAGTCACAACTTATGTAAATATCAGAAAATCTCCTCTGGTTAAAAAAGATCTTTGCTAGACCTGTTCTGTAGCTCAGCACCCCTCAAATGTGACCATCCCTCTAAAAAAAAAATGAACACAAAAACCCACCTGAAAACTGCCAATAATGGAAGCAGTTTTGCCAGAGTCTAGGGGCTAACACACTCCTGAGGATTGTGTCTGGGCTTTTGACAAAAATGGTTCTGACATAAAAAGTATCAACCAAGTGATTTGCAGCTCTATGATTGTTACCTCTTATTTTCTTCCTCCAGAATTTCTCAGCCTTTCATCCATCCATTACTTTTTGCTCTTAATCACTGTCAAATAAAAGAAGTATCATTTTCCCACGGCTGAAATATTCTAATGAGAATTCAGACATTCATTCTCAAGAACTGGAATTCTCCTCCCTTTTCCTTAGCTCCTGAAAGCCTGATGCAGGCTTTGGAAGACCTGGATTATCTGGCAGCGCTGGATAACGATGGAAACCTCTCAGAATTTGGGATTATCATGTCAGAATTCCCCCTGGATCCTCAGCTGTCCAAGTCCCTGCTGGCCTCGTGTGAATTTGAGTGTGTGGATGAGATGCTCACCATTGCAGCCATGCTCACAGGTACTCACGGATCTTGTGCCACCTGCCCAATCCAGACTCTTCCCAAATCTATCCACAAAAGCAAATTTTTGTTATTCTCATCCTGCTTATTTCAAGTAAATTAATACATTTGGCTGTTCAAGTCTTAACTGTAGGGATACAATGAAAGCTAAGTAAAGAATTCCCACAGAGAATTCCATTTCCAGGCTTCAGCTGCCTATAACTCCCTTTTGAAGGGATGTCAGAAACATCCCTTCAAAATGAAACTTTCTTATATTAGTCTACATTTGTTACAGATTGGAGCAGCAAAATAAGGGAAGTTCTAATTATAAAACAACAGGGAACTCTTTACCTACAAAGAATTACTTTGTAATCTTGTCTCTCTACTTCCAATATTTTATAAAGCTAACATAACCTTGGAGTCTTGGGCAGCAAACACATGAATCACAGGATATCAAGCTGCATGAGTTGTTCTCCTTGTAGGACAACTTTTTATGCCAAACTGGGCTGATTTTTAACTTGTGATAAGTTTATTTTAAGTACATGTAACAAATGGAAATGATTGAGCATAGGCACAATTCAGTTTTAGGCAAGCTCAACCATCTCAAAAGACTCAAAAGTAAAATGCAGTGGAAAGCACAAATTTCAGCATAGCAGGACAAATCAAGGCATTAAATTAGATGTGTTTTTATAATAAATAAACTATTTGTTGGATTCTGGCTAAATTGGGTTGTGACATTAGGAAGATTTTTGGCACCAGCCTGGGAGAAAGTTGCTTTTTTGTGTTTGCAGCTCACATTAACTAAACAAGACAGGAAGGATAATAAATAAACCCTTAGTGAACGCAGCAGGTTTGGTTCTTCAGCACCATCCAATACTGGGGGTTAGAGGGAACTGAGGAAGGAAAAACCCAGAAACACCAGTGGGGTTTGTGCATTCATCTCTTGTGTTTTCACCACTGGCTTTGGCTTCTCCTCAGCCCCCAGCTGCTTCCTGCAGGCCCCTCCTGGCACAGAGGAGATCGCTCGGACGCGCTGGCGCCGCTTCTCCCACCCTGCAGGAGATCACCTCACCCTCATCAACGTCTTCAGAGCCTTCAGGGCAGCCACTGCCAGCCCCACGCACCCAGGCAAGTGAGCCCGAGCCAGGATAAAGCACTCTGGGAACAGCTTGGAGAAAAACAAACCCCAAATCTGGTGATTCCTTCCAGAACTGCTGATGAATATTAATGTACTAACTAATTAAAATCTCTTACCCACCAGGGATCCATAACCACCATCCCAAGTGTCATTTGAATTGATGCTGTGCAAAACCAGAATGATGGCTCCTCTTGTGGAAGCACAAAATCCAAGTTTAGGATGAATAAAAGCTGTTGAGGAGGGCATCAAGTCCCCCAACAGTTCTGGTGGGTTTTTGCTAGCTGCGAACTGAAAGGAAAATTTAGGGCACAAATGGAAAGTTGAAGTCCACGTTTGCAGGAACACAAATAACAGAGCAGCAGAAGCTCCTCACTGCATTTTCCTGCTCTGGCTCATTTAGTGCAGTGCTCAGACAGCAGGGGGACAAATTTGCACACAAGGAGTAAAGACTTGAGCCAGGAAAGCAGGATTCCTGTTCAGCCACGTGGAATGCTGAAGGAAGGGAGCTCCAGGAGAACCAGTCCTTTAGCAGAATGCAGCATCAGCACCAGCACTACAGGTGTGATTCCAACTCCTGGCCTAAATCCACAAGGCCTGAACAATACAATTGCTGCTCATTCTCTGGAAAGCTTTACTTAGAGCAAAGGAGGCATTTAATTCAGGGAGAAATAGATGCAATTCTATAAAACTAAGTAAGGCTATCAAGTTTTGCCTATTTACTTTGTGAGCTTAGCCTAAGCTGTCTGCATGGTTCATTACCAGAATTCTGGACAAAATCTGCAGCAGTGCAAGAGCCTTTATTTCACACAGCAGCATCTCTGTGGACTGCACTCAGCACTGAGATTCTGCTGTAAGCCAAAACATTGGTTTTTTCCCCACAGACTTCAGCCCTGAGAAATGGTGCCGTGATTATTTCCTGAGCTGCTCTGCCCTGAGCATGGCAGAGGTGATCAGAGCCGAGCTGGTGGAGATCATGAAGCGCATTGAACTCCCCATTTCAGAACCAGCCTTTGGAGCAGAAGAAAATCTACTACACATCAAGAAAGCTCTTTTATCTGGTTACTTCATGCATGTAAGGGAAAACACTGTGGTTTCATCTTCCTGCTCTGTTAAATTATGTAGAATGCTTTCAGAAAATTTAAGTTCATTAGAGAAATCTCTTGATCACCAGAAGGGATAAAAGTCATTTTTTTTTCCCAGTGTATCAAACACTTCTGCCCATTTCAGCCTTTTCTCTGGGGTTCATCTCTCACTGCACGGAGTTCACACTCTCCACAGCAATCAGAAAAATGCCAATATGCCTTCCACTCAAAGAACTCTTTCACCTCAAAAAACTCTTGAACTTGCAATATTCTCTAAGGAATTATTTCCTTTTTGAAGGTGAAAATTGCCTGGAAATAGAGAAATGACTTGGATATATTTAGGTGTGCATAACAGACAGCTTGCCTCATCTCAGGCAAGTACTCTAACCATAATTGTAAATGTAAACTAGATTGATTTATTCCCACTTGAGTCCCCAGGCTTTCCTTCACATCCCTGTGCTCCAGCTCAACACAAAAATAACCTCTCCCAACTGCACATTTCATGGCCTGACATTGTACTTTAAAGTCTATGAAAAGTGAATATGCTAAAAAATACATCTTTATATCTTTTCACACAGCCTCTTCAAAGCCAAACTCAGGTACTTTGGTACTTATTTAGTGCAGCTTCCATTCAAATACACAGATCAATATTTTCTTTAAATCTCATTTCATGGTATCCAGTCCCAAGCTTTCCCACACAAACTTGAGAAGAGGTTCCAGTTGAAAGCATCTGAAGGGAAGTTTAATTTCTGCTTTAAATCTAATAGCCTCTAATCAAATAAATAATGGATAACTCTTTATTTTTTATTTTTTTAGATTGCTCGTGATGTGGATGGCTCAGGGAACTACTTGATGTTAACACACAAGCAAGTGGCCCAGCTCCATCCCTTCTCATCCTACTACAACACCAGGAGCATTCCAGAGTGGGTTTTATTCCACCAGTTCAGCATCTCAGAGGGCAATTCCATCAGAGTTGTCTCTGAAATCTCCCCCCATCTGTAAGTGAACTGTGATGCAACTGCTCCCTCACTCCTAAATCCACAAAATCATCACTTTGGGAGAAAAAAAAAAAAAGAAAGGAATATCTGTGATCTCAGGCCCTCACTATTCTCAATAGTTGCCACTGTAACTGTAATTAATTGAAAAAGCCAGCATTATGAGCTGCAGAAGATTCTTACAAAGTAAAATATATAGGAAAAAAAAAACAGAGTTAATAGAGCAGTGTACTCACACATGAATCCAGCTGGAAAAGGCTTTGTTCCCTGAAAACCTATTTTCCAGCAAATCCTTTTCTTAACTGTTTTCTGTACCCAGGCACTGAATCATGGACTGTTTATGGATTCAGGGAGAGACCAGAATCTTCCTTCTGCAAAAATCTCTTTACACAAAGAATATACATTTCATTCTCCTATCTTTTCTATTTCCCATATTTCTAGGAGAGCTTTTTTCATAAAGTTATTGAACCACTCTGTTCTAAAGCAGGGAAATTCCTATTTAATGCACCCTGCAGCACTGGGAACTGCATTGCACCTCAAGTGCAGGCTGAGGATTTGCAGTGCAAGGCTACCAAAAGCACAAACTCCTACTACATCTTGCAGAGAATCTTGGATTCTTTCAGAGTTTTGGGTTGAAATATCAACCTTGTAGCTTCCTTTAGGTATGTCTGGAAATAATCATTCAAGTATTTCAAAATTCAATTAAAAATAAATAATGTTTTGTGTGGTTTCCTCCCCAGATTTGCAGAGCTGGTACCTCAGTATTATTTCAGCAATCTTCCTCCCAGTGAGAGCAAGGAAATTCTGCAGGAACTGATCAATCACCTGGCACCTGCTTCAGCCACAAAGGAGGAACAGAAAACTGCCAGTGACAGCAAAGAAAATGAAGAATTGCCCCAAACTCCCACTGAGCAGAGATGTGTTATTCAGTGAATTTAGGCTGACCCACCACATACTGGACAATAAATAAAAGCAATATATCCAAAATACATCCCCACTTTAACCTATGTAATTATTTCAAACTTTTGACATAAATATATTTAAGAGAAGAAACAAAGAAAAAGCCCTTTTCTCAACAGAAGGAGTTGCATGCATTATTTTGGAACAAACCCACATGATTTAGCTTTGGTTAAAATCCATTGAGCAGATATTCATATTTTCTTTTGACACTGGGTTTTTATTGACTGCTTCGTGATGATATCGAAGTAAAATAAAATGCAATATTTAAAAATATTCATTTGGTGGATATTTTTGGTTGACTCAACAGCAGTTCTGCCAATATTGTGAGGTCACAGTCCCGCATGGCTGCTCTGTAAAAACCTGGTGTTTGTAGGGAAGCTCAGAGTGAGAGGTAATCTTTGAGTTTATCCATAATTCCATGAATTCCAGCAGCTGGAACTACAATAACTGTCCTCAGAGGCTTCATGGGAACATCATCAAAGGACCATCTGCCACCCAGACAGGTGTCACTTTCCTCTTGCACAGAGTAGCTGAATTTCAGAATTGCTTTCTAAAAAACAGAAATAAAAGCATTCAGATTAAAATGTTTAATTAGCATGAAGATAATCTAAACAAATCATCTAAGCAAAGTGAAAATAATGAACCTCTTATGCCCATGCTTATTAAGAAGTTTTTTTTCCCTCTTGAAGTGTCCACCAAAAAGAACAGCTAAAAAATCCACTATTTAAAGTGCGTAAAACAATTTTCTTTTCACAGAATTTATATAATTAATATTAAATTATATAGTGATTGCTACCATTATGGTTTGGGATCAGAGAAAGAACCTAGGAGGAAGGGGAAAAAAAATCAGTGTTCTGAGGCTCTTCTGCTTTCAGGGCCTACTCTTAAAAGTGCCCAGAGTCCTAAAAAGTAACAAATCTGTAAGAATGACAGTAGGAATCAAATACAAAGGTGATGGGCACTGATATGAATCCTGAGAATTTCAGGAAGCTCTTGGAAAGGTTCCAGATGGCTGCAGCAACTGGAAGATCTGTTTGTGCTTCTCCAAACAGGCAGGTGTCTGGAATGTGCATTATTTCTTTTCAGGGATATAAAGCCCATACAGAAAGTCCCTTTTCGTCAGCTTTCCTAGAAAAAATTCCTGATAGATAAGAAAAACAACCTAATGAATGTTTCCAGTTCTCACACAGGTCAGATTAAGAACTCTGAGCTGAACCATCAGGTAGAAAAACCTACCTGATTCCTTCCCTTTGGGGAAAAAATTAAGATCCACTCTCCTTTTAGGTTTGCTTTCCACTAACAATGCATCAAGGCTTTAAATCTCATTTTGGATTAATTACCACATTCACTGAGTGGCTCTGCTCAAGAACAATTTGAGCACCTCTAATCAATTCCAAGTCTGGTTATAATAGATTTTCTGGTTATAATTTTAAGGAACTGAATAAAGCCCAGGGCAGTGCCAAGTTCAGGAAAAGGCTTCTCTCAGTTTGATATGGCTCCAGGTGCCTCACCACATTTAATGCTACTTTATGGAATCTAATTAACATTATGTGTGATCAGGGAGGACAGACACTCAGCCCTAATTTAACACACACACATTATTAAGTACAGAGACACATTTAATTTAATACTCTACATAATGTTTAAAATTATTTTTTAAAACACTGGGAAGACTGTTAAAAACACGCTCAGTTTGAGTCTATCCTTTTGAGAATTACTGGAGTTCAGATGAAAGCACAATTAGCCTTTAATAAATAACAAAGCTGAGATAAATAAATACAAAATGGGCCTTCTAGAACAGAACACCCATGGACACATGAGCACCACAGGCTCCCCCCAGCAGCTTCTCAACAACATTTTACAGAGTTCAGCCTCAGCTGTTTCAGCTGCTGTGGCAGGAACATAAAAACAAAATCCCCAACTCACCAGTGCACAGAGGCTACAACACAATTCCTGCAGCTACCAGTGAATTCCTGCACTTACATTTCTCTGCTTCCCAAGAAATAAAATTACAGCCCTATCACAGCCCCTGTCAGAATGATTACACACAGGAACCTTTGCCATTAACCACCCCACACATGTGCAAGTCCTTTGCCCTGCAGGCACTGCCAGAAATGAAAAATAACAGTCTCTTGACAAAGTAATAATATTGTACAATAGTGGTTTTAAAGGTTTGGGAATCAAACAAACAAACAAAAAGAAACCATGAAAAATTCTTTGCATTTCAAAGCACATTTTAAATTGTATTTCCTGCATTTTGCCCTCACCTGATCTGGCTCAGGACCAGCAGAATTGTGTGGCCACGTTGCCTTAGGAAATAGGAAGTAATATTTTCATCTCAGTGTTTCACCACTTTTTATTAATATACTTGCCCTGAGTAGAACAGAGACAGAAAAGGGAAGCAAGAGCCACTTCTTAGGACCTCTGTAAGTTTTTATTCTGAGCATTTTTGCAAGTAACAGGTATCCAGGAGGAAACAGACAAATCAATACACAAGAAGAGCTTGACTGCTCCTCTCTCAACAATGCTCCAAAACACCCTGGATTTAATTTAAAAATATTTGTCATCATCTTGATAAAAGCTCCCCTTGAATTTGAGGTGAAACATCTCTCATTGATGATACAGAAAGAAAAGGAAGCATTTAAATTGTATAATCATGTTACCTCATGGAAGAATTCTTCCTCTGCATTTGCAAACATTAATTCTTCCTTTGGCTGATTTCTCCCTTCCTTCCTCTTAGAATTGCTCTTTGTGGCTTCTGTAAAGGTCTTGCTGATAAGGAGGTAATAGTGGCACTTTCCACAGGGTTTGTTTGTTCTCTGGGCCTCAGCCAGCTCCTTCCTAAAGAGGAATAAATATTTACACAATTTAAATCCTACACAAGAATATAATTAAACCTTATTGGTATAGAAAGGATATTCAAACTGCAGCCTATTCTTTTATCAGTACCTCAGAAAATCAAATTTGCAGATGCATTCCTGGTACTTAAACACACTATTTGTACTTTAAACTATAAAAATATGGATGTTTTTCCACAGCTCACAGGATAACTCCTTTTTCCCAGAATCCTGTTCATGGTAGAGTGTCTGTGCAATGATTCTAAGTGTAGCTCTCCTTAAAAATACATCACATTATCACTTCTTTGAGGAATTGCAACTGCAGAAACAGAAAATAATCTTGCTCATCCTTGTCTTCAACATGTTGTCACTCCAAAACCTTTAAGACAAAGAGGCTGAGATCTGAATTTGAGCTGTGACAAGTGCTGTAATTGTGGTGACTTCAATCTGACTTCTAATCTCATCTCACATGAGAGGAAAGAAGGCAAAAATGAAAGAAGAATAAAAAGATGATCTCTATTCTATTACTGGTTCCTTATCCAACAAAACTTCCTTGTTCCCAGTTCTAGTGTGACACTAACATAATGTAATCCTGTGTTTCAGTGGATTGATTTATTTACATTCACCCAGCTTGGATATAATCCATGAATTGGCAGAGATCAACCAGCACTTCACCTGCTTTTTCATTATTTGAAACTAATCAAAACACTGAGTATTTACACGGGCCAAAACTAATTCAACTTTTAATCCTTTCCCTCAGTCCAAATCCCCCATTTCAGCGCCAGACACAAACACAGAAACACCCCAGCTGCTCGTTATCAGCATTCTAAAAATCTTCTTGTTTTCAAATTTTCCTAGATCAGTGTGAAAATAATCTGCAATACAAGGATGAACTCCAACATACACACAGCTATTACTGTAGAACAACACGTGCTCTCAAATTATATTCTCTATAGAATTTGAGAAACTTTTGTACCTTTATAAAGATACAAAAAGCATTTGAAAAATTAACTTAAGATCATATAGGAGATATTGTTTTTGTTCATGCTTGACTCATATCTATAGCATCAACTGTCTTAACACAACTCTATATATGTAAAGGTTCTGAAAAATATGAAGAAAAACACCATTCAAAAACGTGGAAGAAACAAGATGAACTTACTGGAGCTGCTGGTGCATGGGCAGAGCGATCTGCGGGGGGACATTGATGAACCTTTCACTCAGGATGAGCCCCACGGGCCTGGCGCTGTCGCTCAGGAGTTGGCTCAGCTGCTCCACCACGCGCTGCTCGCAGCTCTGTTCACAGCGGCTCAGGAGCAGCTCCTTGATCTGCTCAGCGCACTGCGTGCCCTGCAGGCAAAGGGGCATTTCCTTCACAATACAGCTATTTACACCTTGAATGCCAGCTGCAAGGAACTTCCTACAGGCCTGCTGGCAGTTTCCCTCAGCTCTCAGGGTTGCTTTTCCCTGAGATTCTCCTCGGGGTTGCTGTTCCCCGAGGTAATCAGGTTCTTCGTCTTCTCCTTGCCCTAAGTGTTCCACACCGAAGGCAGAGACGGCAAGCTGAGTCCAGCAGTACCTGTTTCCAAGGCTGTTTATTCTTCATTATCTCTCAGTTCTGTCTCAGCTCTGCCAGGCCTCCCTGGCAGGGGCATTATCTCAGTTCTGTCTCAGCTCTGCCAGGCCTCCCTNAAAATCCCAGATTCTACATTTACATTCTATGATAAACTAAATACTGCTTCTTTTGAATTCTCTCAGCTTGTGATTCTTCACACACTGTGGGCATTCCCTGCCATGGCAGGGATCAGAGGCAGTGTCCTCCTGGGCTCTGTGTGAGGCTCTGACCCCCCTGGACAGATCCCAGAGACCCTGTCCAGTCTCCAAACCCTCCAGGGTGGCCACAGGGATGTCCTGGACTCCAACACTCAGCATTGTTTATAACCTTGTGACAAAGAGAACAGCTTCAATAACTGCCTGGAATGCCCCAATAGTTGACAATTTATGGTCACACAATTTAAACGTGGTTTTTGTCTGACCAATTTAATTCTTTAACAAGCAGGGGCAAGGTCCTTGATGCTGTCCATGAAAATTTACTGTACAAAGCTGTCTAAAGCACTGCACAATTGCTTTGAAATCCTTCTCCAGCCCTAAAGCTGAGGGCAAAGGTTGTGAAGTGATGGGAACAAGGAACTGCAGCCCCACAGCAAAGAGGAGAAACGCAAGAGACTGACAGCTCACTCACCCTGGAATTAACCCAGGGTTAACCTTAATTAAGGCCCAGTTAACTCTCTGTTCCATTCCCTGCTTGATGTTTGACCCTCAGCAAGTTACTGCATTCAAAAAAAGCTAAGCCACTTCGAGTTTTACAACCCCAGTCCTCCAGCGTGGAATTCCAAATCCTGGTCCAGCTGTCCAGGCCTGGTACACAGGATGCAGCCTCATTTATTACTGATGCTAATATTCATAACCAGATGTTACTGAGGAATACCAACCTTCCTTTCTGTTAAGTTCAAGCAGCTTATAAAACCAAACACTTCGTCATCATCTTCTTCATCATCACTGCTGTCTTCTTGCACCTCTGCTTGCTGTTGAATGAAAGGAAAAGCAACAAATCACACTGACATTCCATTTCCACTCTGTAGCAAAAGGTATTTCTCTTTCCAGGTGATACCAGCAGATGGAAAGCATCAAGGAAATCTGTACAAACACACACTGCAAATTCTGCTGCACCACTGAACATCTCAGTGTGCTCAGAGCCAGCTCTGGAGAGGGCCAGGTCATGCATCTTCTACAGCAGAGTCCTCTGAAATGCACTGAAGTTGATAGCTCACATTTAATAAGCAGGATCTCGGCCCAGGGGATGGCAATACCTTAAGCAAAACCAATTTCCTTCAGTTTCTAAGGCAGGAAAATAAACCTGGAATGTTGTGACAACCAAAGAGCAATAAAGCTTTGACAGGGAGGGGACAAAGAGCTGTGTCTTTGTAGGGAAGTCACAAGCTCCTGTTTCTTATGGAGATGGTAACAAACCTCTCCACTGTATTTTCAGAATTACCACACTGACATTCAGGGAGTGAAAAGCCTTCCACATGTAAAAAGAAGCCAGCAAGAACAATATATCAAATTCCTTCTTGGCTTGAAAGTAGGCACTGAAAATTTCAGTTCCCATTGGAAAATTATTTTTCAAGCAGACAAAGCAAGAAAGCACACAAAGAACACAGACAGGATCCCCTTCTGAAATACAGAAATCATGTCATTTCAACAAAGAAAGTATTGTACTTCAATTACAAATAGAATATCTGTATTACCTTGATAATACTCCCAATATGGTTCTGTTGTATTAATATATCAGTTAATTCAGCAATGTTAACAGGAGCTTTGAGAAACAACTGCAAGACAGGAAATAAGCATTAAATAAGGGTATCTCATGCACCACTTAGTACAAAATAAAGTGAGGTTTTTATCCTTCATTATAGCACTGCTAAAACGAACAATCAGCTGCTTGAGGTGCTTGCTGCTGCACCTTCCACATGCTGATATTTCCACACTGGTACCCTCTGGAGTTTGGTATAATCTGAAATCTGTGGTTATTCCATCTCTGGCAGTGTCCAAGGCCAGGCTGGACGGAGCTTGGAGCAATCTGGGATAGGGGAAAGTGTCCCTGCCATGGCAGGGGATGGGACTGGATGGGCTTTAAGGTCCCTTCCAACCCAAACTATACTGGGATTATCTAATAAAAGGAAGCAAAGTAATATATAAAAGCTATAAATCCATACAGAGAATGTGAACTGATGTGTTTGCATACCTCCCTAGATATTATTTATCAATGGACATATCAACCAAGCTAACAAGCAGCCACAGTACCTGCTGTAGTAACTTCTTTATCCCGTTATAGTCATTGTCTGATATGGAATGTGCTTCAAATTCAATATTCACTTCCTGGGGAGTAAAACAGAGAATATCACACACACTTGGCAAGGAATTATATCAGAACAAAGCTAAACTGCAAGAAACTTGAAGACAAGTAATGGCAAACAGCAAAACCAGTATTATTTCCACGTTGCAGTAATCCCAGCAATTGTTGTAATTTCTCCTGTGATCTTTAGAGAACATCTGTGAAAGTAACTTTTTAAAACTGACCCAGCAGTTGTGTCACAAACAAACCTTTGATGCTTTTCTCCTGCCATCTGACTCTCACAATTACACCTATCATAGCCACAGACTCTTCCTGTAGAGAGGTTTGATCCAGGCTGTGACCCTGGAACTTCAGGACTGGGGGGAAATGCCTTGGCTAAAGATGAAGATTGCTGCAGACATCAGACATTTAAATAACTACATCCAAACCCATCCTGCTATTCCCCCAAATCCTCATGGCATTATTAACCCCACTGTGGAACTCTGCAAGTGACGAGACCCAGGCACTGCAGCAGCCACAGTGGAACTGCTGCCTCTCCCTCTAGAATAAATGCTGTGTGTCTGCCAACATTTTTATTGGTACTCGGTATTAAAAGTCACACCTGCCCAGGTTACTCTGCTGCCTATTCCACCTTTCAAGATCATTCAGAGTTATTAATTGCCAGTTTCAGCTACACTTCCCAAGTAACCTCAACAGCTCAGCCTTTCTTTTGCCACCATTCAGCCTCATACCTCTCTTCAGTCCCACATCTAAGTCATGGCCTTTGCTGTCCCCTGCAAGAACAGTTTTAAAGACCTGTTTGTAATGTAGAAAATGGGCACACAAGCCCTTGAGAAGCAGTAAAATTCAGGAGACACTGGCACAGGTTGCCCCTGGATCCCTGGCACTGTCCAAGGCCAGGCTGGACGGGGCTTGGAAAACCCTGGGACAGTGGAATATGTCCCTTATCCATGGCAGGGGGTGGCAGTGGATAGGCTTTAAGGTCCTTTCCAAACCAAACTATTCTGGGATTCTATAATAAAAGGAAGCAGACTAATGTAATAATAAATTACAGCAGAATGTAATAAAAAAGCTACTCCTCTGTGCTGACAGCACCATTTCCAAGCAGACGCCTCCAGCCCCACACCTGAGAGGACACGCCAAGGGCCGGAGCTGACCCCGGGGACCCCGACACTCAAAAAACAGTTAAAAATTTAAAAACTTTCAACAACAACAACGCAGCAAACACACCTGGATCGCTGACCCTCAGGGACGGGTCCCCTGTGCTCCCACAGGACACGCACCCAGCGCCGGCCGGGCCTGGCCGGGGCACAGACCCGAACATCCCCTCACAACCCCATCCATGAAGGAGCC